>JAUMJL010000606.1:0-63483 GCA_033558185.1 Dromococcyx pavoninus | reverse complement strand
GGGCAACGCAGCCGGCGGGGCTGCAGGAGTTGTGACTGCGATCGGACTACAGGTCCCGTCGTGCCCCGCGCTCCTCCCGCGCACGCGCCTGGCGCCGCCCCGGCCGCAGCTCCGCCACCGCCACCGCCGCCGTCGTCGTCGCCGTAGGTGGGCGGGCGGGTGGGGGAAGGGAGCGAGAGCGGCGGCGGCGAGGGAGGAGGAGGAGGAGGAGGAGGAGGAGGAGGAGGAGGAGGAGGAGGGAGGGGGGGGGGGCGAGAGTTGAGAGTTCAGCCGCCGCTGTCGCCGCTAGCCCGGACCCATGATTCCCATATGCCCAGTGGTGTCGTTCACCTATGGTGAGTAACGGGGCGGGCGAGGGGGAACGGGGGGTCGTCCCTGAGGTGCTGTGTCTGACCTGCCGCGCTCTGTCTGTCCCTTGTCCGTCTTTCCCTGTCTTCCCCTCCCCCCTTTCGTTCCTCTCCTCCCCCCTCTCCTGCCGCTGGGCCTCCTGTCATGGCCCCCACCGCCGCCGCTCGGTTGCCGCCGCCGCAGTGCCCAGCCGGCTGGGAGAAGATGCCAAAATGGCCACCGGCAACTACTTTGGATTCACCCACAGCGGGGCTGCTGCCCAGTACAGGTAACCGCGCCGCCCCCACTGTCCCGTTCCCCGGCCGGGATCCCCTCCCGCCCCGCTTTTCCGGGACGGTTCTACCTGTGACCCCCGCCCCGCCCGTGCAATTCCTCGTGCTCCCGGGAAGGGCCTCCGTGCATCCCTTTAAGGGGGAGGAGGTGTCAGGGCGAAGGGGGGGAAATCGGCCGCAGCATCGGGTCCCCAGGCTCTCAGACTAAAATGGCCACTTGCAGGCAGCACCGGTCATCGCCTGCTGCCCCGAGCCCTCCTCCTCCTTCGGCTTCGGGGAGGATGGGGTTTTGCCCCCACTGATGGTAGTCTGAAAGGACAGAATCCTTTGTAACGCAGGTTAGAATTGTATCAACTCAGCCTATGGGAGACTGGATGGGTAAGGGAAGAGCTGGAGCAGCAGAAAATGCAAGGGAATTTATTCTGTTTAAGCAGTGCTGTGATTAATGTCTCTAAGAAAGCAGAAAAAGGACTTTCAGGGACACGGCGCTCTTTAAAAAGATTTCACAGAATCATGGAATGACAGAGTTGGAAGGGATCCACAAGGATCATCGAGTTCCACTTCTGTCACTGCATAGGACAACCCCAATATTACTTTTTAATGCAAAAAAATGAACTATTCCCTTATATATTTGCTCAAAGTGTATAAGGGACAGGAATGGCAATAATTCAGGATTTGTACACATTCCAGATAGTTACAGGAAAAAAAACAAATACAAACCCATCACCATTTTGAAAAGCAGAACTTACAAAAACATGACATAGAGAATGTTTAAATTCTGCTTTGATATGAAGTCTAAACCATGACATGCATACATTTCCTACTTTGATATCCAAGACCGGGAGCAGATCTTACAGTGGAGTTTGGAGATCTATAACTGTACATCGTGTATAGACGCCCTGCCATGTCTTCATATCTTTGTAGTTTGTGTGTGTTTGAATTTTATATTAGAGTGTTAAAAAGTAATTGGTGGTATCTTTTATATCACATTTTCTGAAATCAGTTTACTTGATTTGGCAAAATCCGGGTACGTTCAGGAACATCTTCACAGTTTTGGCTTGTGTTGGAGTAGCACCTTAAAGTCCATGTTTGAATATGCATTATTTATTTCATAACTCTAACAAAGATGTTCCTTGATTCCAGAGTCTTGGTTAATGGGAAAAAAAAAAAAATAATAAAGCAAATGTATAGAGAGGTTATTAAAACATGAATGCGGATGTGTGTTACTGTTAACTAGCTAATCAAAATTGTATACCTGATATATTTGCAGGAATATAGAGTTTTATGGAGGTCTTGGAATGATTCCCAATCTATTTTTCTATTTATTTCCCCTGGAAATGGACATAAGGTGTATTAAATTTTATTTAATCCAGTGTTTATTAGTTACAGGAGAGGATTAAATTTAGCTCATCTTCTAGTTCATTTAAGATTAGGTGTTCACAGAATATTTCTGTTTTACTTGACAGTTATGTTGAAATTTGAAACTGCATTGTCATGGATTATGAAGGAGTTTCTAAATAAGATTTTTTTTTTTTGGTAAGCAAATTGTCTTTAAGGGAATAACAACCCGAAAGCTGTACGTCTGCAGTTTTGAAGTGAAATTATGATTGCTTTTGTTGTGGAGCTGAGGTGGTATCTATACTTACAAACCTGAGCAACTTGTTTGACATTTCTGTTTGCGTTGCAATATGAAAACATGGAATTGGAATAACATTCAGGTTAAAAACTTGTCTTCATGGTTAGTCCTAAATGTGTTTTGAGAAAATGGAAAAACTGATTGAAATAAGTTTTTTCCTTTGCAATCACAAATGCAAGATACCATTTCATTTGCTATCAGTAAAAGACTCTATATCCTATAAATGTTTTATGTATATATAAACCACAGCAGTCTGTGTTAAAGCAGTCCTTTTGTAAGAATGAATTTAATATTTTGAGCAGAATACCCAAGAGTCACTTAAAATGTCTAAAAAGGGAGCTTAGCCTAATGAAGCAGACTTGGCAGGTCATTAGCAACTTGTTTACAGAGTGCTACAAAATGTATATTCCCGTTACAGTATATTTGAGAAAGAGATCATGATGGCTGGGAAAGACTGGAAAAGATTTAATATTGCAGCAAGTCCTCTAAATTTGTTACTGGTGTTTGAGGTAACAGAATAATAAAATTCTTGTGTTCTTAGAAAACAACGTAACAGGTAAATAACTAGATTTTATCTAGTTAATACATAGGTAGGTCCCCTAAATGTACCTAAGAAATTTTCTAGCCACAGGACTGATGTGTGGGTTTTTAAAAAAAGTAAAGGAACAACTTGCAACAGTAGGTTGTTTCAGGAGGCCAAATCAGACACTTGACATTGGAGACCTCAGTTCTTTGACATATGCCATTTGGAAGTCCTAATTTTATAGCAAGTAATAGAAATTTTCATATTAAATGTATAGGTCTCATTTTTGCTGGTTCTCTCTTGACGAAATAGCTGTACAAAAATATGATGTATTGGCTGAACTTTAGCCTGCAACTTTAAAGAAATCTCAGTCAGTGCTCCCTGATGATAATATGCAGAATCCTGTTGATTTCAGCACTTACTTCAGCTAAGTACAAAAAATCTGTGCAGTTCTTCTCAGGATACATGCTTTTCTTGAAGTATCTCAGGGTGTGAAACTCTTAACTCTTCATCTGGAGACGTGTGGAGAAAAAAATCCGAAACTTTGCATCAGAAATAGAAGAGTCTAGATATTAGTTTCTGATAAATAATTTAAAAAAAAATAGACTGTTTCAGTTGAAAAGGACCTGCAAAGATTATCTTGTTGAAGGGTGTTGTCAGAGGCAATTGCCTCTGAAACACTGACAGGCTTGGGTCATCAGCTACTTCTCCAGAAAGCTTGTCCCAATGTTTGATCACCCTCTCAGTAAAGAAATGCTTCCTAATGTCTGAATGTCCCCTGATGCAGCTTTGAAGCATTGCCAAGCATCCTGTCAGTTGGTGTCAGGCAGAAGAGATCAGCACCTTCCTCTTCACTTCACCTTCTCAGAAAGCTAGTGAGAACAGTGAGGTGGACCGTCAGCCTTCTTTTCTCCAAACCAGACAACCCAAAGTCCTCAGCTGCTTGTCATAGAACATTAATTCAGCCCTTTCACGAGCTTTGTTGCCCTCCTCTTGATGCATTCAAGGACCTTCACATCCTTCTTAAATTGTGGGGCCCAGAATCATAGAACTGTAGAATCTTCTGGTTGGAAAAGACTTTTGAGATGGTCGAGTCCAACCGTACCCATCTTCTGCTAAACCATGTGCTTCAAAACCTCATATACCCGATTTTTAATCACCTCCAGGGATGGTGACTCAACCACTTCCATGCTATATCCTCCTTCTGGACATCAATGAGGTCTCCCCTCAGTCTCCTCCAAGCTAAACAACCCCAGGTCCTTCAGCCGTTCCTTGTAGGACTTGTTCTCCAGCCTCGTCGCCCTTTCCTGGACGCGCTCCAGCACCTCAATCTTCTTCTCGTAGTGAGGGGCCCAGAACTAAACACAGTACTCAAGGTGTGGCCTTACCAGTGCACTATGACTTCCGTTGTCCTGCTGGCCGTGCTGTTTTTGATACAAGCCAAGATGCCATTGGCCGTCTTGGCCACCTGGGCTCACTGCTGGCTCATATTCAGCCGGCTGTCAACCAACACCCCACACAGCACTCAAGGTGAGGCTGCACTAGTGCTGAATACAGTGGGATGATCCCCTCTTTTGACCGGCTGGTCATGCTGTGTTCAGGGCATCCCTGAATGGCGTTTGCCCTCTTGGCTTGCCAGGGCACTGCTGGCTCCTTTTGAGCTGCTGCCAACCAGCATCCCCAGATCCCTTTGTGCAGGGCTGTTTTCCAGCCACTCCTCTCCCAGTCTGTACTTGTGCCTGGCATTACTCTGTTCCACGTGCAGAATCTGCATTTGTTCTTGTTAAATTTCAATCCATTGATGATTGCCCAGTGCTCCAGTCTGTCAAGATACCTCTGCAGTGCCTCCTCTGCCTCAAGAGAATAAACAGGACTTTCCAGTTTGGAGCATCAGCAGACTTCCTGATGGTGCATTCAACTTCTGCATACAGATTGTTGTTAAATACATCAAACAGATTCAGTACTAGAACCGAGGTCTGAGGAACACCAACTGGTCAGTACAACCCTTTGAGCCCTGCTGATCAGACAGTACTTCAGGTGGTGTGCTGTGAACCTGCCCATCCCACAGCTGAACAACTTGTTAAGAAGGATGCTGTGAAGGACAGTATCAAAAGCCTTGCTAAAATTGAGAAAAACTACATCTGCTTCCTTCCCTTCATCCACTAGGCAGGTGAACTTATCAGTTGAACAAGTCTTTCCCTTTGTGAACCCATGTTGACTTTGCCTGATTATTGCATTGTTCTTTAAACACCTTTCAGTAGCACCCTGTGTGATTTCCGTAGATTTCCCAGGAATGGAGATTAGGTCTGTGGCTCCCTGGGTCTTCCTTTAAACCTCTGTGAACTAGAATAACGCTGGTTGGCTTCCATTCAAGTGGGGTCCTTTCCAGATTCCAAAGACCTTTGACAGATGATTGAGAAGGGTCCTGCCATAACATGCACCGGCTCCTTTAGCAGTCTGGGATGAACCCATCAGACCCTTTTGACTTGTGAACATTTAGTAGACAAAACTGGTCCCTTATAGTTCCAGTGCTCTCAAATGGCAAGTCACTGTTCCTGTAGTGGTGGTACTTCCCGTGAGAAGACTGAAAGGAGAAAATCTCCTGTGCTAACTAAGTGGCATTTGAAAGGTGCTTGTAATAACGGTTTTCTTTATTTAATTCTAGACTTGTTGGAGACGAGTTTAAACCCTGTTGGAATTCCAATTTCTCCAAATGACAACATTCTAATTTGCATTAATAGTAGTGAAGGGACAATTTACTAGAACTGTTGGGTTCAAGGAAGTAGCTTCTTTAAATCAACACATGAAAAGATAACAAAACTATTATTGGCATAGAAATCGTTGCGTATTTCTGTGGTTCTTTTTTGTGTGGCCATAATTGATCATTTAAATACTCTCACATGGAGGATAAATGAAAATTTGTCTGTGGAATATTGTCTCAACATTAAACACTGATATCTTAAGCAATTAGAGAGGCCAGATTGGTACCGGCTCAGATGTTGAATCTTAAGAATTGCGGAGTTCACAGGAAATGTGTGGAGGAGTTGATAAACATTTGTTGTGGAAGCGGTGTGAGCAGTGTGCTTCTCTGAATTGACTAGATAAGAAAGGGAGTATATGCCTGTATTGGTTTATAAATGTGTTTTCATAAAGCACATGTGAAATCTTAACTTGTTTCATATTTAATCAAAGGCAGCAAAAGCGCTAAGTGCCCTTCAAACCTGTAAATAATGGATTAGAAGCATTCTTGTTCCTTTCGGTGTTGTCACTGCATAAAATTTCTTGCTACCCACTGATTTGAAATTCTTTGTGTGCACTACCCGGCAGTAATATCATGACTTAATGAATTGAGAAACATCAGACTATGCAAACCCCACATTATACAGGAAATTTCCCTGAATGTTTCAGTACCTTTAGAATTTTTGCTCTCTGGTAGTGGTGTTATGGCCTAAGGTTATGGGCCTGCGCACAATGCAAACTTCGTCTGTTGCTTATTTAAGTAAATTTTAATCCATCTGTTCATAAGCCTGAAATGAATGCAGAATTTGTTGGTACTAGTGGTAGTTTCTTGTTGTATGTGTGCTTTGTAGGTTACCTGAACGCACTGTGTGTCTATGCCATTTGAAATGAACAACCTAGTATTGGCTTGTCTTGTGTGTGTAAAGAATATTAGTATTCTTGGATTGACCAGAGAGGCATAGTTACTCTTTTATTCTAAAATTGGCTGATGGAAATGTGTGGATGCTGGTGGAGGGAGAGGGGCTTTCAGAAGTGTTTGGACACAGAAGTGTGCAAATGTGGTAGTCTCGGTTAACCTTGTGTTAAAATTTTGGTTACTCTTAAGAAGATAAAGAATCTTGAAGCGTCTTCAGTTTCATCTTAGTGGTGTTCATACCCTGTCATTGCTCTAATGAGACAGGTCACAGGGGTAGATTTTTGGGTAGTTAGGATAGAGTTGTTAATGTTGAATGTCTCTCAAGCAGTGTGAATATCATGGGTGTGGTGACCCTTCTCAGATAAAGGTAATTTTAGCAGTTCGGCATACCACGGTGCCTATGAGTTTAGGTTAAGATGCAACCTTCTAGACCGCCATCTGGAAGTTAGCTCTTGTGGTTATAGCTGGTTTGGAATTCATGATGTTACAGGATTTTCAAGGCTGATGCAGAACAGCAAAGGCAGGTGAAATACTGTAGATGGTATGTTAACCACTGAGAATTGTTTGAGGGTAGAATGTTTTTCTCACATTTGCTATTACTTCTAAATAAATTTACTTTTGTCTTCAGTGTTAGCTGCAGTTCTCTCTTTGTCTAGATACTGGTTTCAGAAGTGTTCAGGCTTTCAGAGACATGAGGGCTGCAATTCACACAGGTGTACTATCTCAAGCTTATAGTATCACTAAGCATAATTCAGGCTCCCACTGAGGAACAATAGGAGATAAGAACAATACTGAGTAGGATTTGCAACTTACTCTTAAGTGAAAAGGTACTACTAATCTTAGTAAGTTCTGTTTAAAAAAGCATTTAATCATCTTTGAGTATTGTGTTATGTGCACCCCGTTCTGAAGTGCGTGAGGAGTGAAAGTAATTGGAGTTCTATCATAGTATACCTATGTCATAGTGTAACAATTCCAAATACTTTCTTTCTGCGAATTTTATGCCCATGCTGTCTTGAGCTGCATAACACGTTAAAGCATATGCATTTTTAGCAAAAGAGGCTTTACTGAATACGATGTGGTACCAATTCTCTTTTAATCAACCAGTTTTAAGTACTATCCTAAACATGCTGTTCTAGCTTACTCAATGTGCACAAGAAGCTGTTTGTAAAAAGGTTTTGGTAGGCTTATTTTCAAATCAGTGAGGTCCCACTCCCAAAGGAGAACGAAAGGCAGTAAGGGGCTCTGTGTTTGTTAACATGGGCTGTATGCCAGTATTGCAGCTACTAATGATGGGAAGACAGAAGGAGATGGTGGTGATAATTGAGGAGGAAAGGTGACTCACTAATCAGGGGAGCCTTTGTCATTTTTAGGAGGGAATCCTGCCAGCTAGTTGACGTGGGCAGTTCATGTCTTTAGGAACCGAGCACTTAGGGAAGCTTTTCTGTTAGCGGTATAGTTACGGCCTCTGTAGTTGTAGCCTCGGAGTGGATTGATGATTGTAGGCTTAACTCTAGGGTGTTAAGTTATATGTAAAGCTTTGTCTGATCTAAAATGCCACTATAGTAGTTTACGCTGGTCCTAGAAAAGTGAAGTAGTTGCTTAAGGCAGGAAATGTAAAATATTTTAGGAACTGAATGCCATTTTCCATATTAGTGAAGTTTCTTTCCTTTTATAGAGAACTTGCCAGATTTAGCGTTTTTTCTGTTTAACGTCTTCATCCTCCACCAGTTTGCTGATGACACAAAACTGGTGGAGGAGTGGCTGATATGCCAGAGGGTTGTGTGACATCCAGAGGGACCTCAGCAGGCTGGGGAACTGGGCTCAGGAACCTCCTGAAGTTCAACAAGGGGTATAGCGGAGTCCTGACCCTGGGGAGGAATGACCCCTTGCACTAAGACTTGCTGGGGGCCACACAGCTAGAAGGCAGCCGGGAAGATGGAAAAGCAGCCTGGAACACAAGGACCCGGGGAGTTCCTGTGCACACCGAGTTGACTATGTGCCAGCAATGTGCCCTTGCAGCAAAGGCAGCCAACAGCATCATCGGCTGCGTTTTGCAAATTGTTGCCAGCAGGCTGAGGGAAGAGATCTTCCTCTCTGATCAGCACTGGTGAGGCCACACCTGGAGTTGCGTGTCCAGTTCTGGGTTCCCCTGTACAAGAGAGACACAGGCACACTGGATAGAGTCCAACAAAGGGCCACAACTATGATGAGAGGACTGGAACATCTCTTCTGAGAGAGCTGGGACTGTCTAGCCAAGAAAAGAGAAGGCTGAGGAAGTATCCTCTTAATGTCTATAAATACCTGAAGGAATGGTGCAAAGAGGATGGAGCCAGACTCTTTCTAGTGGTTTCCAGTGACAGGACCAGAGGCAATAGACAAACTGAAAGGAAGAGACGCCCTCTGAACAACAGGGAGCACTTCTACTAGGCGTGACTGAGCGCTGGCATAGGTTGCCCAACGTAGTTGCAGAGTTTTTATTTTTGGAGATATTCAGAAGTTGTCTGGACACAGTCTTGGGTGACTGGCTCAGGGTAGCCCTGCTTGAGCAGGACTGGACCCCTGCATAATCTCCAGAGGTGCTTTCCAACCTTGACCATTCTTTGATTCTGTGATTTTTACAAGGAAAGTGTTTGTAATTGGTACTTTTTCAGGCACTTCCTCAAGCATGTTGTCATTGTGAACACAACCGTTGACTAGACTTGAATAAAATCAGTGTTTTGATAATGAAGAAAGCAGTACAGGCCAGAGGTTATTTTTTTGGATGCAGCTGAGTAAAGGGAGGTAGATACATGTATTACGTTACTGCTGCAGACATTTGCAGTTATGTGGTGATGTACAGTGAGTTGCAGAATTTGATTGGATTTAAATCAGGTTGTGAGGATGAGCATGAAGATTAACGAAGCAGTAAGGCTTTTAATCTTTGATGTGAGTTACTGATAGTATATGATTTAGCTAGCTATTAGCAATCAGTATTTTTTGTTTGTAATATAATGACACAAGAGTGTTACTAAAAACAAAGAGGAAGGGAAACTCAGAACTGCTACAGAGAATTGTCTTTTTTAGGCTATGTGTACATCACTAGGAGCTGCTGAAGTGCAACATCATTCAACAGAAGGTCTTCAGGCCTTTCTTTGGATTCTTAGTGGATTGCATTACAATGTTCTGTTCACAAAATTGTAATAGCAGGAATTAATTTCCACTAAAGTTCTAAAAAAGATGTATTCCATCTTCATCAAAATTTTATGCCCATAGTGAGTGAGCAGCTCTAGAAAAATAGCAGTAAAGTCACTTCTAAAGTACAACTTACTGTAGTGTGATATTTCATTTTATGCTGTTTATTGTCAAGTATGTTTAGGAGGAAAAAGCTTATTTGGGTGTTGGGGATGGATTTTTAATTATTATTTTGGGTTTTACTTTGCCCAGATTCCATTAATGCACCTGATACTTCATCTGACCAGTTCTTCAGTAGTGCCTCTGCCTACGTTAGGATATGAAGAAGCAGCAGTAGTGCTTCTAGTTTTTGCAGAGTTCTGTCATACTTGTTTCAGTCTTCATATCCAGAAACAAACCCTGCAAAACTGTATTTTTAGCTATTCTGCTACTAATAAATTAATTTATGAAACTGAGGAATCTGGCAGTTAGGTCTCAGCAAACATGGTTTCCTTAATGTTAATTTGTTCAAATGTTCTTAAAAGTTAGAGTTCAAGAAATAAGAATTAGTGAGGTTCAAGATACTTGTATCTAAAAAATCATTTTTAAAGTAGCTTCAATGGTGTCCTAAGGTAGCCTGAAAAGCACTTCTTTAAATGAAAAAAAACTTGGAGAAATGTTTTAGAAGTTGTAATTCTGAGGAAGCTAGTAGTTTGGGTAGAGACAGAATTGGTGTTTGTCCTAATCTTAACTTCATATCAAAATAGCACTCTTCAGAGAATGAGAACTAAAAGAAAAGTAAGGTGTTCTTTGCCTGTAGGAATAGCTTTCAGTGTTCAGTGCCCTAAACAGAGCTTTAGTGGCGGCGGCTTTAATGTTGTGTTGGCTGTTAGTAGAGAGATGTGCTACAGATCAGCATTTTTGCTTTTCTTTGGCTTACATGCACATGAATTACAATTAATTATTGTTTTTAAATTAAGTTAGTGTGATGAAAAGCAAGGCTTACAGGGAACCTTCAGTGTGCTTCCTCTTTGTATACCTATGTCTTATATGGAAGTAGACTCTCTTTCCCTGAAGGTGTGTTCCTCTGACAATAATTGCCACAGATAGCCTATTAAGTTTCTAAATGCATGACTTGCTCCACAAATATCTTAATGTGGAAAATAAAATCTTACCAGCGTAAGTCATCTGACGTTATTACCTGCCAAAATAGATGGCATGGTATCAGTGTTGCATTTTCTTGATATTATTAATGTGTAAAAAATAAAGATTTCTACTTTCAATTTACCTTTTTACAAGAAAAAAAGCCTCAATGCTTTTTTTACTAGAAAAAGCCATTAGCTGGAAATGAAAACTGACATGAGGAAAGTGTTCTACAGAGGAGAATTCAGTATGTGTTTTAATTGCTCTGAATTCTTTGTCATTCTTGTGCTTAAATATCACAGGAGATCCAGACCTTCTATCAGTGTTGCTATATGGAAGTGACTAAACAATGAGGGTTCTGCTGTATTAGGTGTAACAGTGACAACACAAGTGCTCATCTGAGATGTTTCTGTGAAAGAGTGTTGCTCACTTACAAACCTGGGTCTTGTAGCTATTTAAGTTAGACAGACCCGTGTGGTTTGGGAACTAAAGAAGAATGTTTTGCTAAGCGTTCACCAATACATCATTAATTGCTGTTGATCAGCAGTTTCTTCCTACTAGACAGCATCCGACTTTATGAAAGTGTGCTGCCAGGTTTTTTTCACTTTGGAAGTCTTTTTTTTAATCAAAACCACTGCTAGTTCCCTTGTTAAAGATCCTTGTGCAGTTCAGAAAATGTTTTTAATTGCTTCTTGAATGTTCTGAGTTTTGATGAGTGGAGTAAAAATTACCAACACAAAGATGAAATTAAGCTTGTTATTTTAATAACTACTATGGAGTAGGGATGCCTAATAACCCTCTGTTCCGGAAGGAAGCACTGTGTCAGATAAAGAAACAGGTGTGGTGTGAAAAAAATATATTCTTTTTTAAATGAAAATTTCTGGCGAGGGGGGGAGATTTATAGCAATACAGCAGAGTACAGTCTGAAGCTGCCAGATCGTTCACCCACAAGTTCTTAAATCAAAGAATGATGTTTATTTTAATAGTAAATTAAAATAAGAATCATGGTGTGAAGCCACATTGAATTCAGTGGTCACAAACGGGGTTTACCTTATCTGAGTGTTGGTCTGGAAATGATTTGCTTTTGGTCTAGAAATGATTTGAAGCTTTTATAAACTAAGGAAAAGTTCTTGACAGTGAAGGTGCTCAAACACTGGAACAGGTTGTCTGGAGCAGTCTCGCAGTCTCCTTTCTTGGAGATGGTGGGAATCTGACTGGATGAAGCCCTTAGAAACCTAATGTAGCTTTGAAATTAGCTGTGCTTTGAGCACTGGATTACAACAGATGACCTCCAAGTCTTTTTTTCAGCCTGAATTGAGGCAATCTGATACATATTGCCCTGTGGCAGAGAGAGTGGAACAAATTCATCTTTAAGGTCTCTTCCAATCCCAACCATTTTATGACATTCTAAATTATGCTGTGATTATAAGCTCCACCTTGTTAATAAAGCCAGTTGGACTGAGCATCTTTTCATATGAAGAGAGCTGGAATTCCTTGCGCTCAAAGATGCTAATAAGGATAATAGACTTTATCTGGGGAAAGAGAAGAATTGATCTACAAGGAAAACTGTCTTTAAGTTACCAGGTCAGTGAGTGAGCTTCTCAGTCTGCTCTGCTGCAGCATCTGGTTGCATGTCCTTAGCCCATAGAACATACAGAGTGATTAGGTTCAATCTTTTCCCACTGTATTGAGGGATTAAGCTAAACTGAGTTATTGTCTTTGCTGTGGTGAAGAACAGGCATGCGGTCTGTTACTGTAGCTCAGCTGACATGCTGTATTGCATTGTTGCCCTAAGAACTTGATCACATGCCTAAATCTTTTGGAGTCTGATTTATTGGTATTAAGTTGAAATGCTTGATGTTGTGCAGTATGGAAAATTATTACTTAAGGTAGAGGTTAGTAAAGTGATTGTACAGAAGGAACTGATAGAAATGGTTAGTAGAATTAGAAGAGTCAATATCAAATAAGAATAATTGTAGTGGTGTTCCCTAGGGACTGGTTATGGATCTCACTTAGTATTTATATTAGTATGGCATGTCATGGTATTTGATGGAAGGAAAATACTGTCAATACACAGGTAGCTTTAAGAGAAGCTGCTCTGAGGAAGTTAGAGCGTTTGGAAAGACAGCACCATCTGGTGCAGAGCAGGTAGCATGGCTGAAACTTTATCTGAAATGATGCTTACAGTTCTTGTCATCTGTAGCCAAGAAAGAAATAGCTAATGAGTGCACAAATGAACTGCAAGAAGGATCATTGGGATAGGGAGCCTGGCAAAATAATCTAGGAGGAGGTAAGTTCAGCTCAACAGCTGTAGTGAGGCACTAATCACCAAATAAGGATAAAAGATTTTGTAAGTTAAATGAAGTTGGCAGAAAAATATTTTCATGTAAATTAGTTACATGAAAATGCCTGGTGGTCGTCTGGATGTTAAAAGGTTTAGATTAAGGCCATGGGAAGGAAGAAGAACGTCATCGGTTTAGAAAGGTGTCACCATGAATTTCTGTAACATAATGTATCGTAACTTTTTGAAAGGAAGAAGCAATGAATTCTAGAATACTTTTCTTGCAGTACTGCAAACTCGATCACTAGCTCTGTATGATGTTGCAGAAGCAAGGGGAACAGGTTTGCTAAATTAAACATGGTCGTAGAACTGGATCAGCCTTAGAAATCAAATGACTTGGGCTGTTAGTTCTATACCATGATAAGGAATTTTGATACAAAAATAGCACGGAAGAAATGAAGCTGTCTGTACCAGAATTTTAGTGGTCCTGCTGATAATGACCATAATCCCTTCATACTATTAAAAACTGAGAAGTCAGGTAGCTTTAATCACATATATTCTGAGAACAAAAGCATCTTCTTTGATAAACTGACTGGTAGTTACTTCACAGTGTGTTGTGAGCACTGTATCACATTTTGTAATAATAGCTTAAGCATGGTTTCATGAAACTTGGAAGAGGCAGTTCAATGCTGCCTGGACCAGGTCCCTGTTCTTTTTCCTCCTCCCATTTTTTCTTCCTCTGTTTCCCTGTGTATAACTTACATGGGTTCCAGCACTCAGCACTTGGTTTACAAGATCCAATGTTTGAAACGTTTCTGCCACATTCTAAAATGAGCCCAGAAGAAAAACATCTCATTGTTTTCTGATAAACCAATGAGTTAAATCAGAGCGCAGAATGGTTTGATAAGTAGCAGAACTAGCATCAAGGAGAGAATAGGATGGCATAGCAAGGTTTGGTATATGGGAGGAGGGAATCATAAGAGTGGCGATAGGGGGGAGCAAGACTTTTCTTGTAGGCATTACTGGCCAGTTGATGTGTTCAGTTGCAGTCTGAGTTAAATGGTCTGCTGTCTGTTTTCTCAGTGCAGTGTGTTTTTTAGTAGATACATGTAACAATGGTAATTACCTAATTAGAATTTAAGAATACTTTACACTTCTGTACTTAGTTATGTAGATAATGCAGCCTGATTTTATAGACTGTCATTCAGTTTTACCATGATTGACTAGTCTTCCTGAATTTTTCTGTTGGAGTTTGATTTAGAATCATAGAATTATAGAATGGTTTGGATTGTAAGGGACTTTAGAGGTCATTGAGTTCCAGCCCCCTGCCATGGGCAGGGACACCTCCCGCTGGACCAGGCTGCTCACTTTAAACTAACAAAATCAAGAATATTCCTAGGTATGGCAAGTAGGAGTAGTTGTTTCAGACAGTGGTTGGAGCTGTACCCAGGTGTTTTGGTTGTCTTCTGCTGTTAGGCTAGGAAATTGAAAATAAAATGAAGCATAACTGTGAGTACAACTCACATTTGAATTAAATTCAGATGGAATGCAAGTGATTGTTTAAACAGTTGGGGTCTACGATGGGAAGAAGGAGTCTCCAGGCATGGAATTCAAATAATAATGAAATCTTCTGTTTGTACTGTGAGAATGTTTTGGGGTTTTTTTTTAATATATTGTAGTTAATGGGTTCTCCTGTAATTAAACGGACAAAATCAGTTTTTCTAAAATAATAAAGAAGTAAAAATAACTAAACACAGGAAAGTCTTTATCAAAAATAATACCATGTATAATTATATTTGTGCTTTGTTTCTCATAGTTATGTCAGACTTTAGGAAAAAATACTGTAACCTGTTCCTTTTGGTTTTGATCATAACCATACTGCAGTTGTGCCACTGAGTAGATTTGCTTTAAGTGAGATTTCACTTTCTATTTTCTTCTGAAAAACTAGAGATGCTTCCTTTTTGATAGGCATAGAGTTGGTTTTGAATTACCAACTCCATGCCTATGGGGATATGAAACCCTATAGAGACTCTTAAATGTTACTGAGCAACAGTGCAGGAAGTGTGCAAAAAATTCAGAAAATCATGCAATCATCACTTCATATTGTTGTTCCAGATAGTGATGCTTTGTGTGATTAGCTTTATTTGTTTAAAAATAAAAATTAACTATTTTAAGCTTCTAGTCATAATGCACAGTTACACATCAGTATAGGACAATAATATTAGTTTCTGTCCAAATAACTAAGATTTTGAAGCCATCATTTTTTATTTCTGCTATTAATATATTCTCATTCAGAGTAAATAGCTTCACATTAATGCCCTACCTACAGAGTTTAGAGAAGCAGATTAATCTCATTGCATGCCTGGAAGATGGCCAGAGCTGTGACAGCAGTTGTCTTGCTCGACCAGCAGGAGCAGGGAAATGATGGTGCCCCTTTATTGAGTGCTGATGAGGCCGCATCTTTAATCCAGTGTTAAGTTTTGGGCCCCTCACTGCAAGAAAGCCATTGAGAGGCTGGAGGGTGTCCAGAGAAGGACAACAAGACTGGTGAAGGGGCTGGAGTGCAAGTGTTACGAGGAGCAGCTGAGGGACCTGGGGTATTTAGTCTGCAGAAGAGGAGGCTGAGGGGCGACCTTATTGCTCTCTACAGCTGCCTGAGAATAGTGAGGTGGATGCTGGTCTCTTCTTCCAGGTGACAGGATGAGAGGAAATGGCCTCAAGTTGCTTCACTGGAGGTTTACATTTGATATTAGGAAAAATTTCTTTACGAAAAGAGTAGTCAAGGATTGGCACAGGCTGCCAGTGGGAAGTGATGGAGTCTCCATCCCTGAAGGTGTTCAAAAAATGTGCAGATGTGGCACTTCCTGACATGGTTTAGTAGACATGGTGGTGATGTGTTGATGGTTGGACTGGATGGGCTTAGAGATCATTTGAATCTTAACGATTCTATGATTCTGTACACGCTTTGTGTTGTGAGGCAGTGGACTTCTGTACCAGTGGGTAGGGCCAGCTTTTATAATCCTAAACTTTTGTGGGAGAAATCCACTATCAGAGGCATGAATTTTAAGTGTCTCTGTCAGACTTCTGAGCTGATTTGCATGAAAGGCTTTAAAGTTTCGCTGCCTTGGTATGGTTTATTGAAAACTTCATGCAACTCCAAGACAGAAGTGAGCTCTCACAGAAAAACAGTAATCTGAATTTGACAGGTAGATCAGTTGTATTGAAGAATCACTAAAGCATTTAAAAACTTGTTGGTTGTGGAAAGATAACAGTTTGACTTCTGTATTATTTTGAATGAAAGACTTGGGTTCCACTGCTTGAAAAAACCCAACACAGATGCTCCCCTTGTTTAGAAAAGTCACCACCTGCGCGATACCTATGCATTCACAGAAACTTCAAAATCCTTTTTAACAGAGGTGGAAGGGAGGGTAATAAAAGCCATTAAAGGATGTGCACAGCTTGACAGCTGTTCCAGGTCTGTTTGTAGAGTAGACATTAATCAAACCTAGGATTTTGGAATGTGTAGGCATTAGCTCAGTATGTCAAATTACTCATTATTTACTTACTGTCTTTTCTCAATATAGCCAGCAGCCAGCTTCGGGTGTAGCCTATTCTCATCCAACTACAGTTGCTAGCTACACTGTCCACCAGGCACCGGTCGCTGCGCACACCGTTACTGCAGCCTACGCTCCAGCGGCAGCTACAGTTGCTGTAGCCCGGCCTGCTCCAGTAGCGGTTGCAGCTGCTGCCACAGCTGCTGCTTATGGAGGCTATCCTACAGCACACACCGCTACGGATTATGGTTACACCCAGAGGCAACAAGAAGCTCCACCACCACCACCTCCTGTGACAACACAGAATTACCAGGTGGGTTCCAAAAAAACTACTTCTGTCATATCACTTTTAAATGTTACATGAGAAGGAAGAGGTCTGTTTCGATAAGAGAACGTGATGCTATTTGTGGGTTTTTTCTGCTATGAATCACAGTTTGAGTACTTTAATTAGTAGTGAAAACTGATAGTATGTGAAGTGACAGCAGTCACATAGGGCTGGTATATAGAATTATCTGCACTGGTACTGCAGGAGCTAAGATTTAGACATTCAAACAATGAACAATAAACTAATGTTTACCTCCAAGTCATTTTGTGAAACTACTGCTGAGGAGAATAGTACTGTCTTGTCTCAGCTAGCTTAGATGTTCAAGTGCAATAAACTGGTGTAGCTGAAAAAGCTGTTCCAATAAAAATTTTCAGTGGAGGTAGCAATAGCTCCCTTGACAGGTTCCTGGGTGCCACAGAAGTTCTAGGATCAGACATATAAGGATGGAAGTTTGTCCTAGGAGAGGAAATAGCCTTTGGGTAGTGTTTGGGAACCCTTTGTGGGATGACTGCCTAACTTTGTATGGCTACAGGCTTCCATAGAAGGGAACTGTTTGTCTGCTTTCATCTTGGATGTTGAAATAGAATGTCTCCTGTAGTAATTCTTCATGTTTTTAGTTCTCAACTTATCAAGACTTTATCTTGATTCTAATTAGTATTTTGGTTTGTTTAAAAGGACTATAGTATTGTTGCGTATTCTCAGTTCTTTTGTACAACTGTTATGATTTGTTGCATATGGTAGTGAATTATGAGTCCAGCTTTCCGGTAACACGTGTACTCATAATTATGAGGTGAGTTATTAGCGGCATTCAGACAGAAAAGGATCCCCTAAACCAAATAAAAATAATTCCAGTTTACACAGATTGGATTGAAAAGATAGTTTATTGTTATATTCCTTGAAAATAAAAAGGGTTTTTATAAATGTGTACATCTCAGCTGTTCATGCCTTGCTGCCCCTCAGCTGATCAGCTCTGTAAGCTTTACCGTAGAAGCAGCGTCGATGAGAGAATATAGGTACATAGATACAGATAGAGGTTTCCAGGCCCTCCACTTCTAAGCTTTCTTGCCATCTCCGGAGTTTTAGTGGTGTCAAATGGGCTGCTTGCCTTGCTGTTACAGACTAGATATGATTCCCTGATGAACTAGTTGATACACCCGACAGTAGAGGCGGCTTTAAAAGTATCACTTAAATACTCTAAAGAAATCTAACCAAGAAAACTACTGTTAGTGGTGGGATTTTTAAAGCCAATATACTGTCATATTTATAAACTTTTGTTGATGTGGTTTGTAGAAGTCCACATTTTGTGGAGATCTGAGGTGGTTTTTCACTTCATATTTTACAGAAATGTAATATGATAGTTATTGTGAAAAACTAGTGAGAGTAGTTGTTTTTCAGTAACAAAACCAATTTGCTAGGGAAAGTGATTTAATAGCATAAGCTTAATGCCTGTATTAAATCTGAAAAAGACCATCAGGATTGTTTTCAGGCCTGAAGTATCTGTAAATAGAAATTGGATTTCTTTAATGCATTTACTTGTATATATGTATCTGTAAATGTGTTTTTAAATCTATTTTAGTAGACCAGAAGAAAATTATTTTCTTGTTTCTCCTAGTGGCTTTTATTACTCCAGATATGTACTTAAAGGAGAAAATTACTGACTTTCCTTTTTTGGATTTTTAGGATTCCTATTCTTACGTTCGATCTACTGCCCCAGCTGTAGCTTACGACAGCAAACAATACTACCAACAGCCCACAGCAACTGCAGCAGCTGTGGCTGCCGCTGCCCAGCCTCAGCCTTCAGTAGCTGAATCATACTACCAGACAGGTGGGTGGCATGGCTCAAACTGCAATCTATGTACTACTTCAATACCTAAAAATCAGTTTTCATAATATTTCATATTATGTAGATTTATGGTTTTTAGTTTTGTCATGTAGTCTTTGTCGGTGTGTAGAAACATTTGCTGCACTAGAACTTGAATATTACTGTGACATTGCCATAAGTATCAATCTTTGAGGTTTGAAATGTTATTCAATACACTCAAAACATACTTCTAGGCAACCTTCTTGTTGATTTGTCTAGAAACCTTGCTGAAGCAGGTTCAAAGAAGCAGTGGTGCGTTAGGATGATTAGAAAAACTTCTAATTTTTCAGTTACTTCATGTATGTAGTTCTTCACTTATTGGTGTTATGATTGCTACAAAGCATAAGTCCTGTTTACTGTAATTAGAAATAATGGGAAAGTTTATATGCACTTCTGTTTAGTGTACTCTTGTCCAACCATTGAGTGAGAAGGCTGCTTAAAAACATGGTAGCACAGTTAAAGATAAGTAAATAAGTGTGAGGCTTGCAAGTGTGAGCTGTGACATGATTAAACAATTGTGTGATACATGGTACACAGCGCATAACCATGACTGAAAAAAATTTCTAAAAAAACCCCAAAAACAATCAAACAAAAAAATCAAAACAAAGCCTACTTGTTACACATTTATTTCCCATCGTATCATTAAGTATCACTTAATATGGTTTGCATTTCTTTCAACTAAAACATATCAACATTTGCACACTTCTGTTTTCTATCCTAATTAGCTCCAAAAGCAGGATATAGCCAAGGGGCCACTCAGTATACCCAAGCCCAGCAGACACGACAAGTGACAGCTATAAAACCTGCAACCCCAAGTCCAGCAACAACGACATTTTCTATATATCCTGTATCCTCTACAGTGCAACCAGTAGCAGCTGCGGCTACTGTTGTTCCATCCTATACTCAAAGTGCGACGTACAGTACAACAGCTGTTACATACTCTGGTAAGAATCTGGCATATTATTTTGTTGGGATCTTTGCAGGCTTTAATTACTCAATTTTAGCCATTTTTGTTCTGTTACTTCATAGTCTTCAGAGAAGTATCAACCAGTTAAGTGACTCTAATGATAAAGTATTTTGCTGTATCTTTAAAAGATGTTTGGTGTTTGTGCCTATTTGGTTACATGTGAGAATATGCAAAGTGTTGGCATTGCTACATGTGTGGTGTTTTGTGACTTACTGTAAGGTTTGGAAAGAAGAGATGAGGTACGGAAATAAAAAGGAAACACATGCACACAGATATTACCCGGAGAAACTGGAAGGGAACCTGCTGCTATGCAACAGCAATTACAGAGATAGGGAGCAGCAGTCCAGTATAAATCTTGTCAGTCTGGGCTGTCTTGACCCAAAATGGGAGGAGAATGGGTGCAGGAAAGAAGACTTCTCTTCAAACATTAGAAATTCAAAAAGTAGTTGAAAATAAAAAGATGTCAACTTCATGGCCAAATGGTAGTCAGCTGACACATTATGGCTACCTTGAACTTTTTGGTTTGATTTGTTTTTTGTTTAAAAAGGCATTTGAGGACTTCCTTGAGGCAGAGCCTGATCAGAGGGTTAAAATAGTTGAAACAGTATGTAGAAAGTTAAAGGGAAAAGTGTCTCAAAGGTATGAAAGCTCAGTTTCCTTAATTTCTTCAACTTCAATACTAGGAATCAAGGACTACATAGCCAGGTTTTAACAGGCAAGCAGCTTCTCTGCACTAAAACAACTTAAATCAGTGAGATACAATGCTAATAGCACTAGCTGTTTTGTCTGCTATCTTCATTTTCTCCCGTTTCCTGTACATCGTGTCTGTTCTTCTTGCGATTTGGAAACTTGAATAGGAAGTCTGTTTCTGCTTACTTCAAGTGGCCTTTGATAAATCTTTTATTAAAATTCTTGTTGAATCATGCTCCGTCTTACAAGATGTACTAGGAAATTTCACATATTCTTTAGGGAGTCTTTGATACATCTAACGTAGCTGTGTGTCTGCAAAGATGTGGCTAAAATCAAATGTATTCCTAATGCTATTGGTAGCTATGTATTTGTTTATTGTGAAATATCAAGAAAAGTACAGACTGCCTAACAAGATCTCAGTAAATCATCTATGTCCTGCCATGCCCCCAAATCCGTTATGCAACATGTTTTGAATTAGTGTATTATGTAATTGATATATGATATACAGAGATGTAACATTTATTTTATTTTGATCTTTGAGGTACCTCTTATTCGGGCTACGAAGCTGCAGTGTATTCGGCTGCATCGTCCTATTACCAGCAGCAGCAGCAGCAACAGAAACAGGCAGCGGCAGCGGCGGCTGCAGCTGCTGCAACAGCTGCTTGGACAGGGACCACCTTTACTAAAAAGGCACCATTCCAAAATAAGCAACTGAAACCAAAACAACCTCCTAAACCGCCCCAGATCCACTATTGTGATGTTTGTAAGATCAGCTGTGCTGGACCACAGGTACCTGTATTATGTAATATTCTGCTATACACGTTAGTAATAATTACATCAGCTAAAAACCTGACCCCTTTAGGAATATTTGTTAATTTTTAAAGACATGATTCTGTACTTGCACTAAAGGAAGAATTAAATGAAAATGTGTGCTTTTATAAAAGTAAAGAGTTCCTTTGAGAAGACAAAAAGATGCATCCCCTGAGCTTGTACATGGAAGCTTTGGCTGTGCTTTGGACTTCAGAAATATTCTAAACTTTGAAATTTATTTGCTTTTCTAGCATAGCAAACTTCTTAGAAAATATTTTTTTCAAAATCATTGAATTGCATAAATTTTGTGAATGGTAGGTCTGAAAATTTTTTCTTCATTGTATTCCGGCACTCCAGTTTCACTTCACAGTGGGTACAAGTGCATAGAAAATAGATAACAGTCCATGCAGAGTGTTTACATGTCTGTCTGTCTAAACAGATCTTACTTTTTAGGTAAACTTGCCGTTTTTCCCTACCCTATCAGTTCTCTAGATTGCCTGTGTTAGTATAGGAACAAATGTGAACCCTGCATTTCACTTTAAGTACAACTTTATTTATGCATTACCTTCTTCTGAATTGAGTTTTTTAGTTCTCTGGATACACATGATCACTGTGATCTTGTAGGCTGAGGAAGGTTCAAAAGCAAGAATAATCGAATGCAATGCAGCAAACTGCCATTTTCTGATCATGACAAGTTTTCAGTGGTAGTTTCTGTTGATCAGTACTTGATTGAAGAACTGAGAGGCTAGAGGAGAAAAGCCCATATTGTATTACCTAAAACTAATACAATCCTGGTGTTGGAGAAGAAAATTCCTTGGTCTTAGAAGTGGCTTGCTAGTGTCTTAGAGATTTCATTTGGAAGAAATGTTCAGTGTAGAAGTTATTCGTTACACAAAGCATGTGTTTTATGCTATATTCTATATTACATGTACTCACATAGATTATGAACCAGCAGTGCAAAACCACCGTATTGTATTGTCTTATTTGAACAGACTTATAAAGAACACTTAGAAGGCCAGAAACACAAAAAGAAAGAAGCAGCTTTAAAAGCTTCCCAGAACACCAATAACAGCAGCACTTCTGCACGTGGAACTCAGAATCAGTTGCGCTGTGAGCTTTGCGATGTGTCTTGTACAGGGGCAGATGCTTACGCTGCCCATATCCGTGGAGCCAAGCACCAGAAAGTAAGAGTTTTCTCTTGTTCTTATCATACAAGTCAGCTGCATATTTCTTCTCATTGTTTTTTCTCATCTTAGAAGAGCAATATAATTTGAATTATTTTTTTTAAAGATGTTTTAGTTCTGCTTTCTGCTTCAAACTTATCTTTAAGCTTACTATTAGAAAGGCCTTGTTGAGAGAAAGGGAGAAAAATATTGCCATGGCTTCAATGAGAAGAGGATGCCCTGTGGAAAGTATGTAAATTACTGGGAGAAGGTGTAGAGTAAGATGGGGAGCAGAGTCCGTGAGGACATGCGGTAGCATGCTTGTGGACCCCAGCTCTTTTCATGACTCTTGATATTCGTTTTATTTGTCTGGTGCTGTAAAGCTTCAGTGCACTTCCAAACGCTGCAAGCTATGTCAGTGCCAAGGGACAGGGCTGTTTTGTATCGCTTCTTGGTATTTTTTTGCAAAGAAATTGGCATATGGGAGCAAGGAACAGTGTCCTGAAATAAACTTTATAATGAGTGTGTTGAGAGGAGTCTAGGTAAGCCCATTTTCCCTACTATTTGGAAGCAGTTAGGTGGGCATTCTCGAGTAAAGACTGCACTGTGAAGCCCTGTGACATGTGCTTTAAATTTAGCCATACAAGAGTAAATGCAATGTCATTGTCGAATGTGTGTAGATATTACAGATTTTCCTTATAACTCTGAGAAGATTCATGTCAGTAACAACTACAGCATTAATATTCAACTTTTGTAGCTCTTTGCGTCTCAGAACACTGTACAAAGGAGCATCAGTAACATTATTCGTATTAAAATAAATAAAACTCAAGCAGATTTAAAGCAATTTAAGAGCAAAAATTATCATTTATAGATTTATGTGGCATTCTTTCTTTCATTAATAATTCAGCCATTACATTTTTGGGTTATGCCAAATAACTCATAAGTGTATGGGCTGTAGTATATATTATTGTTATATATTTGGATATAGTTTTCTCTTCCCCATATATAGTCACTAACCATTGCTGAAGAGTCTTGTACATTTTACTGGAAGAAGAGAAATTTTGAAGAGTCACTTGAACTTAACAGTACTGTGTGACAAAAATGTTTTTGTGTTCTGATGGGGAAGATATTTAAAAATATAAGAACAAAAAGCTGAGGTGTGTGTGGCATGGCATGTACATGTGTTTGCATTAAAGGCATGTCTGGAAGATTTGTAATTTTTATTGCTGTTGTCAAAACTGGGTCCTTGATTTGATTTTGCATGTTTTGTTCTTATGGACTACATGCATTACTTTTTCAGTTGATGGTCAGCTGTCACGAAAAGGAAGTATTATTGTATCTGAAGCGTGTTGTGGAAAGGCCTCTGCTTATTAGTTCTAAGAATAAGCATGTACCTCTTTACTTTCTGTGAGATACTAAAAAGCTCTGAAATACAGCTCTCACATCCTCCTTAACTACCTCTGCAGATATGCTTTTCTGAAAAAACAAAACAAAACAAAACCCACAACCCTTTGCCGAAAGGAATCTCTTCAGTTTTGCTTGGTAACCTGGAAATTCTTTCCATATGAATACTTTTAAAATGTAGTGATCAATCCAAAGTGACGGTGTTATTGAATCTGAATTAAATCTTATTTACAAATACTATTTGCAACCAAAATAGTTCAATGTAGTGCACTTTTGGAAGGAGAATAAAAAGCAATCAGGCAACACAACAGTCACATTGAAGCTGGAGCAAAGTAATTCCTTAAGTTATAATGGCTTGTGAGTTCATGTGCTTTCTGTTCTCATCTACACTGCTTTTAGAGTAAATGACTGGATTTCTAGTGGAAATAAACAATGTGAGGTGACTATTAACTTTAATGTGTTCTGGTTTTTCTCCCCAAGATCACTTTTTGTAAAGGAGCAATAACTAACTTTTTTAGTTCTATTGATTTTTTTAGTTATATTGATGTTTGTGTTACATAATTTTTTATAGTTAACTCAGGGAGATAATATTAAGAATTTCTCATCATTCTTACAGGTGGTGAAGTTGCACACAAAACTTGGCAAACCTATTCCTTCAACTGAACCAAATGTGGTTACGCAAGCTACTTCCTCAACATCCACATCGGCATCCAAACCAGCTGCCTCTGCTTCAAACATAACAACTAGCAGCAGTACTGTGAATGCCTCTGTTGCATCCTCTGCAGTGAAAATTCTTACTCCCACGGCAAACACACCACTTAACACTGCGTCCAACAACAAAACATCTTCAACTGCTGCTAATATAGCTGTAAAGAAAATATCTACACCGAAAATAAACTTTGTTGGCAAGTACAGAAGTCAGTCTTTATTTTGAAACCTAACCTATTCCATAACTTTTTAAGATTTAGTGAGGCAAATACAAATGTATTTAGTTAACTTTGTGTATGACTACATCTGTTGCATTTGAGAGAATTACTGATAGGAAAATCAGAATGTATCTAAAATTGTTTTGCTTCAAAATTTATGGTGTTTTCTGTCCAATTGTCTCCACCTGACCTCTGTTAAAGGCTTCTTCTGCCTTCATGAGAAGTCTGCTTTCTTACATAGTAGCTGCTGGAGTACTGCAGTTGATAATCCAGTGTGTCCTAATTTAAGTTTACAGCCTGTGCTGTTAGGGCAGCCTGCAGCAGGTTGGCAGTTCATAATAGGGCAACTGAACCATCCTTGTAACAGTGGAAAGCTGGCAGTGGAAGCTTTTAAAATTAGTATGACAGACATTTAGAGATAGGAAGCAGCTGTTTCACAGTAAGATATCCTGCTCTTAAAGAAAGCCCCATGCAGTGCCTACAGTATACTCCCTTTGTTAATACAAACATTATAAGATCTTGACATATTTTTTCTATTTACCAAAAAAATTCTCTGATGACAAAAAAAATTATTAAAATATGATCGCTGAGCTTTTCCCAGTCTTATCTCTTTTGAAAAGCATGAAAATAAATAATGAAAACTGCAGTTACATAAAGGAAAAGTTTTTCTAGCTAAAGTAAAAAACATAAGTGTTTAAATAACTTGAATGTTGTTAAACTTATTTTTGAAAATCTTTAATGGTATTTAAAATATGTTTAAGTTTTAACTAATTTTGAAAAACTGATAATGCTTTAGCCAAAACATTAACATTTGCGAACAGTCTTCTGTTTACACATCATATGTAATCACATTCCCATTTTATGAAAGTTAATGATTTAACCTTTTTGATTTGTAGGTGGCAATAAGCTTCAGACAACAGGAAGTAAACTGGAAGACATGAAATCAGCTGAAACTGTTAAAACAACTCCGCCTGCTACAGTACAGACACAAGAAGCAAAACCAGACACAGCAGCTGAACCAGTGACTCCTACAACTCTTGCTGCCTTGCAAAGTGATGTCCAGCCAGTGGGCCATGACTATGTGGAGGAGGTATTGATATGAAAATGTATTATTTTTTTAACTGTTTTAGTGAAAATTTGTTCAGTATGAAACAGAGTCACAAAGGGACTGAGGTTGGAAGGCTCCTCTGGAGGTCACGTGGTTCAGCCAGCTCAAGCTTGACCACCTTGAGCCAGATACCCAGGATTGTGTCCAGACAGCGTTTGAATATTTCCAAAAATGGAGACACTCCCTGGGCAATCTGTGCCAGCATTTAGTGGCTCTCACAGTAAAAAAAAAAGTGTTCCCTGATGTTCAGAGGAAGCCTTCAGCATTCAGTTTGTCCATTGCCTCTGGTCCTGTCACTGGAAACCACTAGAAAGAGTCTGGCTCCATCCTCTTTGCACCATTCCTTCAGGTATTTATAGACATTAAGAGGATACTTCCTCAGCCTTCTCTTTTCTTGGCTAGACAGTCCCAGCTCTCTCAGAAGAGATGTTCCAGTCCTCTCATCATAGTTGTGGCCCTTTGTTGGACTCTATCCAGTGTGCCTGTGTCTCTCTTGTACAGGGGAACCCAGAACTGGACACGCAACTCCAGGTGTGGCCTCACCAGTGCTGATCAGAGAGGAAGATCTCTTCCCTCAGCCTGCTGGCAACAATTTGCAAAACGCAGCCGATGATGCTGTTGGCTGCCTTTGCTGCAAGGGCACATTGCTGGCACATGGTCAACTCGGTGTGCACAGGAACTCCCCGGGTCCTTGTGTTCCAGGCTGCTTTTCCATCTTCCCGGCTGCCTTCTAGCTGTGTGGCCCCCAGCAAGTCTTAGTGCAAGGGGTCATTCCTCCCCAGGGTCAGGACTCCGCTATACCCCTTGTTGAACTTCAGGAGGTTCCTGAGCCCAGTTCCCCAGCCTGCTGAGGTCCCTCTGGATGTCACACAACCCTCTGGCATATCAGCCACTCCTCCACCAGTTTTGTGTCATCAGCAAACTGGTGGAGGATGAAGACGTTAAACAGAAAAAACGCTAAATCTGGCAAGTTCTCTATAAAAGGAAAGAAACTTCACTAATATGGAAAATGGCATTCAGTTCCTAAAATATTTTACATTTCCTGCCTTAAGCAACTACTTCACTTTTCTAGGACCAGCGTAAACTACTATAGTGGCATTTTAGATCAGACAAAGCTTTACATATAACTTAACACCCTAGAGTTAAGCCTACAATCATCAATCCACTCCGAGGCTACAACTACAGAGGCCGTAACTATACCGCTAACAGAAAAGCTTCCCTAAGTGCTCGGTTCCTAAAGACATGAACTGCCCACGTCAACTAGCTGGCAGGATTCCCTCCTAAAAATGACAAAGGCTCCCCTGATTAGTGAGTCACCTTTCCTCCTCAATTATCACCACCATCTCCTTCTGTCTTCCCATCATTAGTAGCTGCAATACTGGCATACAGCCCATGTTAACAAACACAGAGCCCCTTACTGCCTTTCGTTCTCCTTTGGGAGTGGGACCTCACTGATTTGAAAATAAGCCTACCAAAACCTTTTTACAAACAGCTTCTTGTGCACATTGAGTAAGCTAGAACAGCATGTTTAGGATAGTACTTAAAACTGGTTGATTAAAAGAGAATTGGTACCACATCGTATTCAGTAAAGCCTCTTTTGCTAAAAATGCATATGCTTTAACGTGTTATGCAGCTCAAGACAGCATGGGCATAAAATTCGCAGAAAGAAAGTATTTGGAATTGTTACACTATGACATAGGTATACTATGATAGAACTCCAATTACTTTCACTCCTCACGCACTTCAGAACGGGGTGCACATAACACAATACTCAAAGATGATTAAATGCTTTTTTAAACAGAACTTACTAAGATTAGTAGTACCTTTTCACTTAAGAGTAAGTTGCAAATCCTACTCAGTATTGTTCTTATCTCCTATTGTTCCTCAGTGGGAGCCTGAATTATGCTTAGTGATACTATAAGCTTGAGATAGTACACCTGTGTGAATTGCAGCCCTCATGTCTCTGAAAGCCTGAACACTTCTGAAACCAGTATCTAGACAAAGAGAGAACTGCAGCTAACACTGAAGACAAAAGTAAATTTATTTAGAAGTAATAGCAAATGTGAGAAAAACATTCTACCCTCAAACAATTCTCAGTGGTTAACATACCATCTACAGTATTTCACCTGCCTTTGCTGTTCTGCATCAGCCTTGAAAATCCTGTAACATCATGAATTCCAAACCAGCTATAACCACAAGAGCTAACTTCCAGATGGCGGTCTAGAAGGTTGCATCTTAACCTAAACTCATAGGCACCGTGGTATGCCGAACTGCTAAAATTACCTTTATCTGAGAAGGGTCACCACACCCATGATATTCACACTGCTTGAGAGACATTCAACATTAACAACTCTATCCTAACTACCCAAAAATCTACCCCTGTGACCTGTCTCATTAGAGCAATGACAGGGTATGAACACCACTAAGATGAAACTGAAGACGCTTCAAGATTCTTTATCTTCTTAAGAGTAACCAAAATTTTAACACAAGGTTAACCGAGACTACCACATTTGCACACTTCTGTGTCCAAACACTTCTGAAAGCCCCTCTCCCTCCACCAGCATCCACACATTTCCATCAGCCAATTTTAGAATAAAAGAGTAACTGTGCCTCTCTGGTCAATCCAAGAATGCTAATATTCTTTACACACACAAGACAAGCCAATACTAGGTTGTTCATTTCAAATGGCATAGACACACAGTGCGTTCAGGTAACCTACAAAGCACACATACAACAAGAAACTACCACTAGTACCAACAAATTCTGCATTCATTTCAGGCTTATGAACAGATGGATTAAAATTTACTTAAATAAGCAACAGACGAAGTTTGCATTGTGCGCAGGCCCATAACCTTAGGCCATAACACCACTACCAGAGAGCAAAAATTCTAAAGGTACTGAAACATTCAGGGAAATTTCCTGTATAATGTGGGGTTTGCATAGTCTGATGTTTCTCAATTCATTAAGTCATGATATTACTGCCGGGTAGTGCACACAAAGAATTTCAAATCAGTGGGTAGCAAGAAATTTTATGCAGTGACAACACCGAAAGGAACAAGAATGCTTCTAATCCATTATTTACAGGTTTGAAGGGCACTTAGCGCTTTTGCTGCCTTTGATTAAATATGAAACAAGTTAAGATTTCACATGTGCTTTATGAAAACACATTTATAAACCAATACAGGCATATACTCCCTTTCTTATCTAGTCAATTCAGAGAAGCACACTGCTCACACCGCTTCCACAACAAATGTTTATCAACTCCTCCACACATTTCCTGTGAACTCCGCAATTCTTAAGATTCAACATCTGAGCCGGTACCAATCTGGCCTCTCTAATTGCTTAAGATATCAGTGTTTAATGTTGAGACAATATTCCACAGACAAATTTTCATTTATCCTCCATGTGAGAGTATTTAAATGATCAATTATGGCCACACAAAAAAGAACCACAGAAATACGCAACGATTTCTATGCCAATAATAGTTTTGTTATCTTTTCATGTGTTGATTTAAAGAAGCTACTTCCTTGAACCCAACAGTTCTAGTAAATTGTCCCTTCACTACTATTAATGCAAATTAGAATGTTGTCATTTGGAGAAATTGGAATTCCAACAGGGTTTAAACTCGTCTCCAACAAGTCTAGAATTAAATAAAGAAAACCGTTATTACAAGCACCTTTCAAATGCCACTTAGTTAGCACAGAAGATTTTCTCCTTTCAGTCTTCTCACGGGAAGTACCACCACTACAGGAACAGTGACTTGCCATTTGAGAGCACTGGAACTATAAGGGACCAGTTTTGTCTACTAAATGTTCACAAGTCAAAAGGGTCTGATGGGTTCATCCCAGACTGCTAAAGGAGCCGGTGCATGTTATGGCAGGACCCTTCTCAATCATCTGTCAAAGGTCTTTGGAATCTGGAAAGGACCCCACTTGAATGGAAGCCAACCAGCGTTATTCTAGTTCACAGAGGTTTAAAGGAAGACCCAGGGAGCCACAGACCTAATCTCCATTCCTGGGAAATCTACGGAAATCACACAGGGTGCTACTGAAAGGTGTTTAAAGAACAATGCAATAATCAGGCAAAGTCAACATGGGTTCACAAAGGGAAAGACTTGTTCAACTGATAAGTTCACCTGCCTAGTGGATGAAGGGAAGGAAGCAGATGTAGTTTTTCTCAATTTTAGCAAGGCTTTTGATACTGTCCTTCACAGCATCCTTCTTAACAAGTTGTTCAGCTGTGGGATGGGCAGGTTCACAGCACACCACCTGAAGTACTGTCTGATCAGCAGGGCTCAAAGGGTTGTACTGACCAGTTGGTGTTCCTCAGACCTCGGTTCTAGTACTGAATCTGTTTGATGTATTTAACAACAATCTGTATGCAGAAGTTGAATGCACCATCAGGAAGTCTGCTGATGCTCCAAACTGGAAAGTCCTGTTTATTCTCTTGAGGCAGAGGAGGCACTGCAGAGGTATCTTGACAGACTGGAGCACTGGGCAATCATCAATGGATTGAAATTTAACAAGAACAAATACAGATTCTGCACGTGGAACAGAGTAATGCCAGGCACAAGTACAGACTGGGAGAGGAGTGGCTGGAAAACAGCCCTGCACAAAGGGATCTGGGGATGCTGGTTGGCAGCAGCTCAAAAGGAGCCAGCAGTGCCCTGGCAAGCCAAGAGGGCAAACGCCATTCAGGGATGCCCTGAACACAGCATGACCAGCCGGTCAAAAGAGGGGATCATCCCACTGTATTCAGCACTGGTGCAATCAACAAACTGGTGGAGGGTGCACTCTGTACTGTCATCCAGATAGTTAATGAAGATGTTAAACAGGACTGTAAACAATATGGGCCTCGGGTACACTGGTTACTACACTCCAACTAGGCTTTAGTCTACTTATCACATTCTGAGTAGGCCATTCAACCAGCTTCCATCCAGTTCACTGTATTTTTATCCAGAACGTATATCAGTGGCTTATGTACGAGGATATTATTGTGAAGCTGTGTCAAAGGCCTTATTGAAATCCAGGGACACAATGTCGACTGTTGTCCCCTCACCTGGTCATTTCACCGCGAAAGTCCGTCAACTTGATCAAGTCTGACTTCCCCCTTGGTGAAGTCATGCTGACTACTACTGATGATTTTCTTGCCCTTAATGTATCTGGGAATGGTTTCCGGGACTAACTGCTCCATCATGTTGCTAGGGATTGAGGTAAGGCTGAATGATTTGTTCTTCCCGAAGTCCTCATTGAAGATGAGGATGACAAGGCATTGAACCTGCAAAGCATATGTTTATATTTGCATAAGAAACATTGTGCATGTTTGTTTCATGCTTATAAGGGCATTCTTCATTTGGGTGGCATGAGATATGGATGAAGCTGATGTAAATTTTCATGATTTGCAGGTTTGTAATTATTCAGTTCAGTTAAAGCTGTATACTCTTTGGAATGGAAGAACTTTGTTCTTTATTCATTACCAAGCACAATGGTCTCTCTGTTAGAACTGAAAGTTCTACATTGCCTTCTTTCAGTTATTGTGTGGAATTTTTAGCATGTTTTTAGACAGGAAGACATCATCCAGTGTTACTGAATTAGATTAATTTTTACATCAGCTTTGTTTTTTTAAAAAAGAAAAGCCGAATGCATTATAACTTTTATTTTCCAGGTAAGAAATGATGAAGGAAAGGTGATCCGCTTTCACTGTAAACTCTGTGAATGCAGTTTTAATGATCCTAATGCCAAGGAGATGCACTTAAAAGGGAGGCGGCACAGACTTCAGTATAAGGTTAGTAGAAATGCTATTGCTTCTATCTGGAAGTCCACCAGAGGTCAGCTAACTGATTACACTTATACTTTTAAAGAAAAGACAAAAGTAAGACATCCAAGTAAATAACATACAAAAAAGGGTAAGAGAAATACATTTCTTAGGGAGGATAGTCTTAAAAGAAGTATTGTGGACTGTAAAACTTTATTCTGTTTTGGGGTTTTTTGAAGAAGCAACATTAAAACATGGCACAATGCAGGCAAACAGCAGTAGGTTTTTGATGTTGTTTACCATGGATTTCAAATAGTATAAAGTAGTAGTACTTAATGTTTTTGGCAGGATAAACCACATAAACCTTTTGTGGAGATATTTGAGCAACAAGTGTTGCAGATTTTTTAGTGATGAATGGAGACAGACCTACACTGACATAAATGATGTACTGACATTCTGATTATTTTAAGATTATATGGGGAGAATTTACTGTACTCACAGGAGATACAATGGGCCTGCCTAGTCATGAAAGGGATGAAAGAAGAGCAAAAAATTGCCAGAAAACTGGAAACTTCAGGAACTTTGATTCTGCCTTTGTATGAGGGACCCTTCAGGAACGGGGCATCAGGAAGTACACTGGTTAAGATGAAGTGTTTTTTCAGGCTATAGAGTAGTCATCCTGTTACAGAATGAACAACTAATTACTTGGTATTTTATATAACATTTTAATCTTAAATTGCTTTGTTTTCATATAAGTGAAGGGGGAATTCATGCTGTTTTGTAATATGTTGCTATTTCTGGGCTTTAAAATACTGGTCACGGGTTTTTCTTCATTTAGTTATTCATTTAGTTTTAGAACTGCATTTTACTGCCCTTAATTTTATCGTAGATGAGTATTGCATGTTAAATATGTCAGAGGTACTCAGTAACCTTGAGATGAAAAAAGGAAAAACAACATTTCATTCATTATTTTTCTCAACTAGAAAAAGGTAAACCCAGACTTACAAGTAGAAGTAAAACCCAGTATCCGAGCAAGAAAAATTCAAGAAGAGAAGATGAGGAAACAGATGCAGAAAGAAGAATACTGGAGAAGACGAGAAGAGGAAGAACGCTGGAGGATGGAGATGAGGTAATGCGTTCTGTTTTATCAATGAATGAGACAGAGCTGCAGTCATTACTTTAACTCAACTTCTCTAGTTACTTATTTTGGATACTTGTTTTGGGAACTCTGTACTGTCTTGCTTTAAATTAAAGTGTCATTATCCCTCTGGGGGTTTTGTTAGTGTTCAATCCCTCTGAAAAACGCAGACTTATTAGAATTATTTTGTAACACACTCAACCCACTTTCAGAATAACAATTCAGTTTACTTATCGTCCGGATTGCACTGGTATTTGCTTATGCCTACTAGAAATGAGTTAGTGAGGACATATAAGAACTTATTTTAAATTGTTGCAAGTATTAACTGCTGTATAAAGAGAGCTCTTGACTGGTGCACTTTAGGCGGTATGAAGAGGACATGTACTGGAGGAGAATGGAAGAAGAGCAGCATCACTGGGATGACCGTCGCAGAATGCCAGATGGAGGATACCCTCATGGTCCTCCAGGACCTCTAGGCCTGCTGGGAGTTAGACCAGGAATGCCTCCTCAGCCCCAAGGACCAGCTGTGAGTTTCTTAAGAAAACAAAATTAGGTTATATTTACCAGGAGGTACAGTTAGGAATTATAAAATATTTATGGCTACTTCAGTTGTCTCCAGTTTCTTAATAAAGGATTTGGAAAAGTGAAGAAGAAATTCCATGCTAATGAAACTGTGTAGGTGGATCTATCTTTCAAAATAAGTCCACTGAAATGATTAAAGAATGCCTTAAAGGCAAGTATTGTTTCTTCTGAAATACAAGCTACTCTGGTTTTGTGTACTACATTTTATTTTGTTTAATTGCTTTATAAACTTTGTTATCTATTAGTGGATAAATGTATGAATAAAAAGTGGTTGGATCCCCAGTCGCAGAGGATTATCACTAGTGGTGGGTCGTACTCTCCCTGGAGGTCAGTGCAAGTGCAGTGCTACATGGGATTATAGAATCATAAAATGGTTTGGGTTGGAAGCGACCTTAAAACCCATCCATTTCCAACCGCCCTGCCATGGGCAGGGACACCTCCCACCAGGCCAGGCTGCTCAAGGCCCCATTCAACCTGGCCTTGAACACTTCGAAGGAGGAGGCATCCACAACTTCCTGGACAATCTGTGACAGTGTCTCAGCACCCTGATTGTGAAGAATTTCTTCCTAATCTGTAATCTGAACCTTCCCCCTTCTTCTTTAAAGCCATTCCCCCTTGTCCTATCACTGTATGCCATTGTAAAAAGTCCCTCCCCAGCTTTCTTGCAGGCCCTTTTTAGGTACTGGAAGGCCACTGTGAGGTCTCCCTGGAGCCTTCTCCAGGCTGAACAACCGCAACTCTCAAACCCCGTTCTCATAGCAGAGGTGCTTCAGCCCATTGATCATCTTCGTAGCCCTCCTCTGGACCCACTCCAACAGTGCCATATCCTTCTTATGTTAGGGATTCCAGAACAGGACAACAGTACTCCAGGTGCGGTCTCACAGAGCGGGGAAGACCTGCTTCTTTTGATGCAGCCCAGGACAGGGTTGGCCTTATGGGCTGTGGATGCACATTGCTGGCTCATGTTGAGCGTCTCAGCAATCAGCACCCCTAAATCCTTCTCCGCAGGGCTGCTCTCAGTCACATCATCCCCCATCCTGTATTGATACTGGGGGTTGCCCCAACCCAGGTGTAGGACCTTGCACTTGGCTTTGTTGAACCTCATGAAGTTCACACAGGCCCACTTCTCCAGCTTGTCCAGGTCCCTCTGGATGATATCCCATCCTTCTGTTGGGGTTTGTCTCTTTAGCAGCTTATCAATGATCTGAAAGGTGATGGAGTCAGCACACACTCATGGGGTCTGCAGCTGGCATGAAGCCGAATCATTTTGGAGTGGGGATAATAGTTAGTACCTTTGAGGGAGGGCTGCAATCGAGAGGAACCTAGGCAGACTGGATGAACGGACCAGCAAGAGCTTTAGGGAATTCTACAAGGACAAATGCCTAATGTTACACTTAGGAAGGAATAACCTTTTGCACAAATACTGGCTGGGGAGTGACAGGCTGAGTAGCAGCCCTGCTGAAAGGGATCTGGGAATCTTGGCAGATTGCAAGCTGAACATGAGTTAGCGGTGAAGGCCAACAGCATCATGGGTTATATGAACAGGAGCATAATCAGTAGATCAAGAGAAGTATGTGATCAGCACTTTCAGTAGCGCCAAACTGCAATACTGCATTCAATTTTGGGCTTTCTAGTACAAGAAAGATGTTGTATACTGTAGCAGGTTTGTTGTGGGGCTACCAGGATGGTCAGGGATCGGGAGCTCATACCCTGTGAGGAGAGACTATGGGTTCTGGGTTTGTTCAGCCTGGGGGAGAGAGAGCTTCATTGGGATGTAATAGCCTTCTAATACCTGTGCATTATAAAGACAATGGAGCCAGGCTACTTACAGTCAAGAGAACATGAGATACACCCAGTTTCAGATGAGACGAAAGACTGAACACAGGAAATAATTTCTTTCACACAGGTGTTGTGCAACCTCCATCTTTGGCAGTTTGCAAGAATATGCTGGATAAAGACCTGAGCAACATGATATGGTCTCACAGCTGACCCTGGTTTGCACAGGAGGTTGAACTAGGAGGACCTTCTGAGGTCCTTTCTATTTGAATTCTTCTGTCATTCTATGAAGGCAATCACGCATACTTTATTTTGCAGCAATATGCAAGTATCTTTCAGCTGATAGGCAATAATTATTCATATTGGGAAGATAATTTTGACCCTGGGATTTCATAATTTGTTTGGTTTTGATACATTTCTTGTCTTTTCAGACATGATTGTTCATGACCAATGTAAATTGCTAACGGGACTTCGTATTTTGTTGCATTTCAGCAATTTGAGGTTTGAATATTCTGTTGTTTACCCTCTTGCTTGGGTTTTGATCAGTTATCAAAGTGGACTTGAAGGTGTAACTAGACTTCAGAAATATTCTTTTTCTTCTGTTTAGCCTCTACGCCGCCCTGACTCCTCTGATGACCGCTATGTGATGACCAAACATGCCGCTATATATCCAACGGAGGAAGAACTTCAAGCAGTCCAAAAAATTGTTTCTATTACTGAGCGTGCTTTGAAACTTGTTTCTGACAGCATGACTGATCTTGAAAAAAGCAAGAACAAGGAAGGAGATGACAAAAAAGATGGCAGTAAAGACAGGTATTGTTTAATTAATTTTCAAGAATTTCGTTATTTATTTCTGAAGTTTTTCTTACGCTCTTATCAGTGCAGGATATTCTCTTCTCTTTTGGTTTTGACATGGTACATTTCACTATAGCCTGAAATGTCAGTGTAAAACTCCTATTTTATTTCACTGCCCAATCTTCAGGACTAGTCTTAAGGTTTTTATATTATTCTAAATGCAACTTCCAACTGTAATTCACAGAGCTTTGAAAGGAGTTTTACGAGTAGGCGTTTTGGCTAAAGGTTTGCTGCTCCGTGGAGACCGAAATGTCCACCTTGTTTTGTTATGTGCTGAGAAGCCTTCAAAGTCGTTACTCAGTCGTATTGCTGAAAGTCTCCCCAAACAACTTGCAGTAAGTAGAATTTATATCTTTGGTTCTGAATTTTTGTAAAGATTCTCTAAAAAATCTGTCCTTAAGTCAATTGTCTGCAGGGCTCGCTGTGCCACGTTTCATAGCTCGAGTTCAGTTTCTTTCAGTTTTCTGAATGCTTTGATCTGAATGCGGGAGCTATGCTGCATGTTTTGCTTTCTACACACTGTGTCCATAAAATTGTCTAGGTGTTTATCAATCGTAATTTAATAGATTTCATTTAATTTGGAAATATAAATTAACAGAAAAAAGACTATTACCTAGTTACTGACAGCTATAGAGGTAATTTGTGCATGTTACAGGAAGCTTGCTACTTGAAGGTTAAAGTTCTCCATTGATGCTGGGCTGTTTACGTCTGGTTTCCAGTTTGTATGTGTCAGTGCTTTATGGTTCCACATTTAGTTAATTAGGTCTTGTGTGGTTGTTGGGGTTTTTTGACCCTTTTAACACAGAACAAAAACTATATGCAGTCTTAGACCATTCGTATAATATATCCATTAGTTCTATTTCCACAAGGAATGGAAGTGTAGAAGTGCCTGCTGAGCAAAGCCTATCCACTGTCGGTACAGAGCGCTTGTCATAGTATTAGTATTTCAGCACTGTCTGATAAAATGTTTGGCAGAATCAGTGGCATGTAGAAACTTAGCAGGATTAGATTGATTGGAAAATAATCTTGAGTTTGCCGTTATTTGAAGTAACAGAACAAAATGTAAAATCTGCATCTGTTAAGCAACTGTACCTTGCTCTGTCTTTGTGGAGAAGTCATTTCTCCCTCTAGATTGTGGAAGAAGGTGACAGTAGTGCCTACAGCTTCCTTTTGAGGGTGTTTATAATAATTAAATCTAGTTGCAAGAAGCAATTCAAAATAAACAACATAGTTACTTATACATTTTTTCCCCCTGGTGTTTATCTTGCCCTCTTTTCTTACCACATTGTGACAGCCAAGTGTAGAATTGCATAGCAGCACCCATCTTGTAACTGCGAGCTTGAAGAACAACGAATGTCTCTTTGTTCTTTTTAAAAGCTTCTGTGTTCCAATGAGAAACACAGCCAGCTGGTGTTTTAAGTGGCACTGAGGCATTTCTTTATCTCAAAGACTGTCATGATTCCTGTTATGTAACTTCCTTATATATGAATTTCCTTTCTGGGTAGGTTTTTCTTCTGCAGTCTTGGTAACTGCTCTGTATTTTCATTAATGATTTGGAAATGGTATGCAGATACCTATATATATATAAATTGTGTGTGCTTTAAATACAGAGGTATCTGCTTTACATAATTATATTGTGTTTCTGTCTTTCTCTTCAAAAGTCTATGTTGAAATCCATTTTCTCCCCTGTGCTTTTATTGACCACGTGCTAATAGAAATTTTTGTTTCTCAATATTTAGGTAATAAGTCCTGAGAAATACGATATCAAGTGTGCAGTCCCAGAAGCAGCAATCATTTTAAATTCGTGTGTGGAACCCAAAATGCAAGTTACTATCACACTGACATCTCCAGTCATTCGGGAGGAGAACATGAGGGATGGAGGTTGGGAAGTTGTTAAAGATGTTATTTCTTTCTCACCTTTTTTTTTTCACGTTTACCTATTCTGCTTAAGATGGCATTAAGGTCCTGGAAGGCAACATGCTGGCACATGTATTTGATCGAAACCTTGCTTTTCAACAACTAGTCTTGGTAGAGAACAGTTGGCAGTTGGTTAAAATAAATGCTTATATGATGTTTTTGTTTAATTTTTAAAATTTCTAACTTTATGTCCAACCTCAGCTTCCTGGAAAAGGTACAAACTCAACTATTTTTTCCCTTCTTTTAAAGTTATGTGGAAAACTAAGTATTTTATAGCAAGTGGCTATAAACTGGCTTTCTAGAGCAGTCTTATCCTAAGAGAAAGATTGTATGGTTTTAGCAAATCAAATCACATGTTTTCGGGCTTAAATGAATCAATATTACCATCACTTACACATTCCAAATAGCAGCACCACTTAAAACGCCCTTTTATAGTATTTTCGATGGTAAGAGTGCTTCTAACTTTAAAAGACAATGTGATTTTTTCCAGCTCTCTGAGGTTGTTTTTTTGGTCTGAAGTGCTTTTTGAGTATGTTTAGGCTTCTGGTATTACAATCAGTCTTCCATCCAACTGGCAAACCCAGACTAGTACAGTAAGAAATGGCTTTGTCACTGAGCTGAAGCAGAAGGTGGAGCTTGTAAATCAATTTACACTTTTGAAGTCCATAGTTTCTCTGGTGCCAGCAGCGTTGCTTTAGGGTCTGTTCTGTAACACTTTCAAAGCTCCAAAAGCTTTTAAGCCAACAAGCATGATTAATGTCTGCAATACATTGGTTCTTTTTGTTTACGGGTCAGATAAAATTAACTTTTGTTTCCTTTTAATCCTGTATTTCTGTAGTTGAAAGAGGTCATGGCAAACAGGATTCTGGTGTTTGATAGTGAACCTACAAATAGGAAATCTGAGGGTATCTTAACACTTGTCATATGCAGGTTGAAAAAAATTGTGTGTGTGTATGTATACATGTGCTTGTGGATATAGGTATTTATATAAAGACAGGGTTTTTTATTTAATCTCATCATTACGTGTTCTCTAAAATACTTGAGGTTTTTATATTGCTGTAGCTGTGACTAGTGCATTTTAAGCAAACTGGGTTAACATAGTCGTCCTCCATAATCAGAAAGAAAAATGTCAAGATATATTCTCTGGTATGGATGACATCTGAAGAGGCTCGTAAGAGTGCTTTGTAAATTATTTTTAAGCTGTGCATATTATTCCTAGCTGTAAAGACTTCGTACATGTACTGTCACACCTAAACAATTTACCTGGGTTTTGACAATCTAAATATGACTCTTAGTTTGTCTGTGCTGAATCAGACTTCACATACTATTTAAGTTGATAAAGAACATTTCCACTTAAAATAGTTAAATTAGGTTAACCATTAAATGAATTTAACCATAAACACCATGTTGATTTGTTAATGTACTGTGCAAAAGTGTGATATTGATTCCTACCGCAATACTCAATTTCATTTAAGTGGTTTCTGGCCTAAAATTCTATAATATGGACTAAAAATTAAATAAATTTCAAATTACTGCCATCAATCCCTCAATTTATGTCACCTAAAGGAAACAAATCTCTTATTTTTGTCTGACCCACACTTGAATTAAAATGATCATTGTGAGTTTCTTTGCTGCTGAATGCAGTACTGCCTCTAGGCAAGCAAAATCAAATCAGATTTCTCTTCAAGACACTGAGCAGTATGAAATGGATGTGGAGAAAAGTTCACTTTGGAAACTAGAGCAAACAGAAGACTGAATTGCGAATTAATGCAGCAAAGGTGGCTTTATTATGAAGACTTTTTTGCTGCTTATTTGCTGCAGAGTAACCGTATGTGTTTGTGTTTTTTCTTACTGCAGCTCCTCATGCTCTGTGTCTTACAATGGTTTAAAGTTATCTTTTTTTTAGCCCGCTTGGGGAGCTAGTTCAGGTGATAAGGAAGGCTTTGCCGGAAGAACCAGTTTGAGTAAAGATGAGACTGAGACTTGCACGTGGAGTAAAATCATGTTTGATGTGTTAATAATGCCATTACATGATAAAAGGCTAAAAAAAAATACAGTGAAATGAAATGGTTAACCGCATAGCCACTGTTTCTTACAGTGTTGTGCGTTTGACAGTTTGCCGAATCTGATACACTCGAAGTGCTCTAACCCCTGCTGTGGAATCTCTCCTTCAGCAAACAAAGTGTACATCCCTACGAACGCATATATGTGTCTTTTTTATCCTTAGTGAACAGCCCCGGTCCAAAGCCTTCTAGCAGAGGGACTTGATTCCTGTCAGGGGTTGCTGCCAAGACATCGGAAGGATTTTTGACCAAGGTTTTCTAAAGCTCAGTGTCACACCTGCCATGCTTTACAAAGGAGGGGGTTTGGATGCATAGTCCTAGCATCTACTGTTACTTTTGTGTTTGTTTTTTTTCCTTTTTGTCTTTGTCTCTCTCCTAGAATTAAGCGGTGTTCACACTAGTCTTGATATAGTTGGCTGGGTAAAACGTATTTCCCATAATAAACCTTACAAAATTGATATTCATTGGTAATGAAGAGGTAGTGTGGACACAGCATGTCTAACTGAAGATTAACCCCTTATATTTAGGACAGTAAGAAATAGTAATTTATATAGCGTAAGAATTTGTGCTTGTGTTTTGTAAATTAATTAATTTTTTTATCTTAGGTTAAGGGGGTGGTAGGTTAGGCATCTGAATTCAGTTAAATAGTCTTTAAGGGGTTAATCCTGAAATGTGAAACAGATGCAAAAATCCACATATCAAATATTACAAGAGTTTCCTTGATCCATTTTTTCAGTCAATGTATTCTTAGTGCAGTAGGTACCTTGGCAAGTTCAGACTTTCAGTCTTTTAAGTTTCGAGGGCGTTCATTTGATACCTATGAGCAGTAAGTACGTTTTAGATTGACATTTCCAGCCCTGAGTAATATTCTCTTCTGTGCATTTAAATTGTAATTTTTCTTAGTAAAATTATTTTCCGAATTGAAGTTTTTCAGAGCAAGAAGTAATTGGAGTTTCATATTATGTAACAAGTTACTGTGCTAAATATTTGCACAGTGTCACCTATTTGCATATTAATTTTAGAGTAATGTAAATAGATGACTGATGAGGTTACTAGGCCAGCAACACGTATTTTCATCTTTAATTTCTCAGTCTTACTTTGCCACTTTTTTCCTGCTGTAGGTTTTCTCTAAATGTACTCCTTGTCTCTTATATCCAGGTTGTACTTGTTTCATCAGTTATCTTACCTGGCACCTCTCTTGTATAGGTTTTGGGTTTTTTTGTTTTGTTTTGTTTTAAAGGAAAAACCTGCTTTAAATGTCTTTATTTGCTCTGTAAATGCTCTGTTAGAGCACATTTTCATCTTTCCACTTTAACATATAGTCCATAAATTTGAATATCTATGTGAGAAGATGCCTGTGTTCTTCTCAGCTTCATTCTCATTTTACAATTGTTGTCCTTTGCGCCCTATGCAGAGCAATGGGACTATCCAATAAAAAATGTTCAAATCTGAATGTCATACTTCAGATTAATCTTAATTATAGTGCAAAGTTGCACTCCCATAGGCACTCATGCCTTTTTAGCTCACTGTATAGTAAAGTATCCTACTGTTTATTTTACATTTGTGTGAAACAGGTAGTTTCAGAGCTGGCTTTCTGCAGCATCCCTGAAAGCAGCTTGTTGCAGGCATGTTTCATGAGTCTCCATATACTAGGGTTTTCTTAGTTTTGTTCTTTGACTTACCTAAATTCATAATCTCACTAGAGTGAACTCCTGTGGTAGCTCAGTGCCATTGAGTGATTTTGTTTCATCTTATCTGGTGTTTCACCAGTTATGCTACCAACATAAAAAGCTGATCACTTCATTATATCTGTACAATTTTTAAGTAACCATGGGATATCATTTCACGTTGTTCAGTGGTTCCAGTTTTAATTGATTAAACCACTTCTAAAAGGGCCTATGGTCTCCTCCTTTTTGGTAACACAGCGATCAGCTTGGTAATTAAATCGTTTCTTGAACATTTAATACAGAAAATCTACTATGTTTTCTTTATCTTTCAGACATTGTGCTTTGTTTTTCAAACTATACCTTGTGATTCTTTTTCCTGCTGAATCTGAAATAAAGCAGTCCCTTTTAAGATCCTTCCTTGCATCCTAAATTGTATTGAAGCACATATATTATGGGCTGAGGAATTTATTTGTATGTTTGAGAAAGAGAGTACTAGAAAGTAATGGAACTCTGTAATATTAAAGAACATTTCACATTCCGATAGTCAGGCTTTTAAAGCAAAATAATTTCAAGTTTAAGGTGTGATAAAAATAACATCATTACTAAACACCTTTTAAGATTAGTTGTTCTTTTAAGAATAGGGCCTAAATAACACATGACTATTAAAATTTACAAGAAACTAAGTTTGAATCTTTCTACTTGGTTAAAGTGGATTTTTGTGTTCCTTCTGTCTTGTGTTCTCTGTGCTGGTGCACTGTGTCCAACCATCCTTCCTTCAGTATTTAATTTCAGGGGATATGTGTTTTTCCGGTGTTAGGTTAAATGAAGAAGTACTGCGCATTGCACAATCCGCAATGCATTTGAAAATAACTTCAGAGCTAAAGTACAATATGCTCTTGATGTTCATACTGGGTTGAAGCCCTAATCCTAACTGAATAGCTTTTGTTGAACATTTACATTTGTTGTACAAGGGTTTAAACTTTAAATGGCATGTGTGACATTGAAGCTACTTTAAGGAAGTGTCTTGCTCACCTGGTCAAACACCCATTCCTCACTGCATTTTGCCAATTCAATCCATTTTAGATGTAACCTCGGGTATGGTGAAAGACCCACCGGACGTCTTGGACAGGCAAAAATGCCTTGACGCTCTGGCTGCTCTACGCCACGCTAAGTGGTTCCAGGTTCGGAACATCATTTTACTTTCTTCTTGTAGCCTTATGAGAGATTAGTTCAGTTGCAATATGAATGTTTTAAGTGTGTAAAAACACTCAGCGTTGGTCATGGTAATAATAATTAATATTTTTCTGGTCCCTAAATTTAAATGTAGAAGGTTGAGTATGAAGGAACTGCTTTATGCAGTTATTGCTCATTTGACATGATGTTTTTTTCTGGTCATTGAGAAGGCGATGTTGAAAGCTTGACTCGCTTGGGGTGATCATATGTTGTATATTTGTTATATATTCCATAAGGCTGCAGAGTAACTTTGCTTTAAATAATGGAATATGTGTTTAAAGCTTTGTGTGTAGATTTAAGACTTTTTTTTCCGATTTCTTTAAGTGCATTAAGTGTAGGGAATGAAAGGTGAGAAGCAACTGTTTGGTTTAGTGACTTTGCATTCTGGCAAAGGCACAATAAAGAAACCAAACAGATCCCTTGACCTTTCAGTCTCTATACCTATTCCCTAGATCTTTACTTTATTCTTTTTATTTCTACTATAGAAAGATACTGTATTTATTGTTACAGGTGAACATAGGTCAAAGTGTACAGGGGATCAAGAAATGTTATTCTTGTATAACCTGTGCACTTTGACTTCGACCACCTTAAATTACTAACCCTGTATAAAATACTACTGTAAATGGCAGCTCATGGAGTAAAGTTGTAGAATAATTTGTTTCAGTGTTGTATCCGAGCTTCCATTGAACAGTGGTGTTTTAGTCTTTCAACAAGTCCTATTTACTGTGTGTACTGGGATTAATTAATTTGATTTTGTATTGGTCTCAAGGCTAGAGCTAATGGTCTGCAGTCCTGTGTGATTATCATACGTATTCTTCGTGACCTCTGTCAGCGGGTTCCAACTTGGTCTGACTTTCCAAGCTGGGTGAGTAATGTTGTTTTGAATGAGTCTTTTTAATACACATGGTACTGCAAGAAGAGCATAGGGAAGTGTTACTACAGTTTTTAAATTTGGACTTTTTCAAGAAATGATGTAGGGTTGTGTTTGAGTTTTGGTGGGTTTTTATTTTCCCCACAAATAATGTAGACTCCCTCTAGAAATTTAATTTCCTGAGGGAAATTAAATTGTTTTCTTTTTAATTCCCCCAAGAAATTTTGTTGTTCTTTTGTGTTCTTTTTGGTACAGTCTGTGGATGTGTCGCCTTTAGCATTTTAATCAGCATCACTTTAATCTCCAGCTTGTACCAGGTTACCTTCTCAATTCTTGCTGTTGAGTCCTCTGGGAGCATTCCTTTTGCATTGGCCAGCTTAAACGATTCTTTCCAGGAGTGCAGCTTGTGCTCCAGATACTAACAGATGTTCAGTCTACGGCCCAGGCAGAGTTAGTCTGAAACAACATCTCTAAAATGTAGGTCGTGTGGAAGTAAACTTAGCTCCAACTATTACATTTCACAGACCAAATCCTGTTGCACTGTTCTGCTTTGTTTTCAATTCTGGCAGGAACAACGCCAACATTATCAAGTCAGTTTGAGCAGTTGGCATTATTTCAATGAGAAATGCTTTACAAGTGTACTAAGCCTGCAGACGGTTCTATTAAATTAATTCTGAAAATATTTATTGCTTCTGGAAAAAATGCAGACTCCTTATTTCTGGGGTTTAAATGTTCAAATTAAAAAAAAATAGTGCCAGCTTCTGTGCTACATAACATGAAAGATGCTTTGTACAAATATAGCTTAAAAGAAGCAGAGAAGTATCTTAAGTGCCCTCTTAGTATCACCCTGATACTGAGGTGCTAAAGAATAAACCCTGGCATACTTTCAGAATAGTCTCCTTAGAACTGCTGCAACACACAACAGGAACATTTCTTGTTTCTCTCATTATCTGTTCTAAGGCACATCCAGAAGGGAAGAGAGGAATGAAGCAGTGTGTCAGGCCTAGCTCTTGTCTTGCTTCTCTCCAAAAGTTATTCCTGATTTGCTCCTAATACCTTATGCCTTGCTAGTGACATGGTTCAGCATTGGAATGTGGGTGGTCAGCTGTTCTTCTGACCCATTGCAAATTCTTACTGATAAAATCAATGACAAGATGAAAATTCTGATTTTTAAATGTCTGTAATTCCTGCCAGTCACAGATGGAATTTCATAGACTGAAGAAGTGTACTCTTCTGGATACGGAACTTCTCCTAACCTTTATGCTAGAAGCCTGTTACAAACCAAAGAGATGCTGAGCTTTTTGAAAAGAACCTATGAATTTGCAAAAATAGAAGATATTAGGAAGTCTGAATATGGACATTAGAAGCACCCTCTTTATGTAAAAAATAAAACCTAAATTAGAAGAATTTTGTCAAGATAGAAGAAACTATTATTCAAGGCTGATTTTTCAAACTTGAAATCAGCCTTTCACACAAATAAACACCAAGGCATCATCATTCACATTTTCATAGGATTAAGTTGTAGACTTTTCTGTATTGAATGCGGATCCAAAAGAACTTGTTGGTTCAGAAAGGCCAAGTGCTGAGTCCTACACTTGGGTCAGTAACTCCATGCAGTGCTACAGACTTGGGGAAGCGTGCCTAGAAATCTCCCTGGCAGAGAAGGGCCTGGGGATGTTGGTTGAAAGCCGGCTGAATATGAGCCAAGAAGGCCAGTGGCATCTTGGGCTGTATCAGAAACAGTGTGGCCAACAGGACCAGGGAAGTGATTGTGTCCGTGTACTCAGCACTGGTGAGGCTGCACTTCAAATCCTGTGTTCAGTTCTGGGCCCCTCACTACAGGATGAACATTGAGGGGCTGGAGCGTGTCCAGGGAAGGGCAACAAAGGTGCTGAAGGGGCTAGAGAACAAGGCTGATGAGAGGCAGTGGAGAAGAGGAGGCTTAGGGGAGACCTTATCACTGTCTACTGCTGCCTGAAAGGAGGTTGTAGTGAGGTGGGTTTTCGTGTTTTCCAAGTGACAGGCGATAGGAGGAGAGGAAATGGCCTCAAGTTGCATCAGGGGAAGTTGAGGTTTGACATCAGGAAAAATTTATTTATCAAAATTGTTGTCATGTGCTGGAACAGCTGCCCAGGGAGGTGGTGGTGTCACCACCCCTGTAGTTACTCAAAAGACAGGTATATGAGGTGCTCAGGGATTTGGTTTAGTAGTGGACAGGTACGGTTGGACTTGATCTCAAAGATTTTTTCCAACCCAACGATTCTATGGACTAGACTTGAATAAATGCAGAAACATGATCTGCTTTGTTTTGTTTCCTGCTGTATTTTGCTTTGTACTTGAAAGCAGCTATGTTGCTGTTGATAAATCCTCTTTGAAATAGGGAAATACCATGTTCAGGAATTGAAATTTATCAGTTACATGAATCTAAAACAGAAAGGAATGGGTACCTTTCATGAAGGATTATAATCAGCACTCTCTGTCATTACTTGCGTGCATTAGAATAAGCAGTTAGTCCTGAGAAGTAAAAATAAAGGCAGATTTGAATTCTAAACTTGGGGGGGAGAGGGAAAACAAAACACAAACCCCCACCAAAACCCGAGACACATTTTTTAAGAATTAAGCTTGTGACGGTTTAATTAACATTTAATTAAACTTGTATTGAAATATCCATTTAATGCAGAAAAAAACCATAGTGAAATCTATTCTTTACTTTTGCAAGTATCTTCTGTAGGTTTACTGAGGAAAATATTGTTTAATAGAAGTAAACAATGGTAATATTCACATAAAAACTTATTTTAAATACAGCTAATCATTTAAAGCATTTTAACTAATATCAACTAATGTATTGTAGTATTATAGAATGAGTTGGCTTGGAAGGGGCCTTAAAGCCCTCAGTTCAAACCTCCCTGCCATGGGCAGGGACACCTTCCACTAGATGAGGTTGCTCAAAGACCCATCCAGCCTGGCCTGGAGCACCTCGTGGCATCCACGACTTCTCTGGGCAAGATATGCCCAGTGCCTTACCCACCCTATGTATAAATTTTAGAGAACCTATTTTATCATCAAGGGTTGGTTTACCCTTGTTTAACATCTGAGTTAGTGTTAGCCTGTATCCAGGAGAAAACTGGCTGTGAACTTTAGCTAAATTGAAGAACCAGTAACCACTTCAACTTTGAAAAATCATTTGATTTTGATGCTTTAAGTTTCTGTACACTTGTAGGAAAATTCTGTAGCTCCCTAGTAATCTCATTAGATACACTGCATGCTGTTTGTTTGTGTGGCTGACAGATTCAGGTGAATCTGTCATACTCTCAAAAAGTGGCTGGACAAGTCCTCTGCTTCATATTAGGTTACTACTATGTAAATTGCTACAAAACTTTTGAACAGCTTGTGATGAGAAGCAGCATACCAATACTAGTACTCTGTTCATTTTGCTCCAGCTTTCTTTTTATTCGTCTTTATAAAATATCTAATTTTTTTCCCATTTTAATTGAGAGTATTACATTATGTGTAATATTCTTCAGAATTCCAGATTCAGAAGTTCTGTATTAAACAACAGTAGCAGCTTTTTTCTGTTCTAATCCATCCTCTGAATCGGCTGGGGTTTTTCTTGTTGGTCTAGGCTATGGAGTTGCTTGTGGAAAAAGCGATTAGCAGCGCTACTGGACCACAGAGTCCTGGGGATGCACTGAGAAGAGTTTTTGAGTGTATATCCTCAGGAATCATCCTTAAAGGCAAGTTGCATTTGATCAGTGTCTGCATACCAGTACTTAATAATGTAAAATCTATAATCTTGATTGAAACAAAACACAGAGGGGGTACTAACTAGCCTACCTATTGTAGGTGGTCCTGGCCTTCTGGACCCTTGTGAAAAAGATCCTTTTGATACACTTGCTGTAATGACAGATCAGCAGCGAGAGGATATTACTTCGAGTGCACAGGTAAGGAAGTGTATGGGTGAAAAATTGAATTTGATGGCTGTTTCTTGGGATGTGTGTTGTTTTGTTTTTCAGTGCAGCTATATGGCGGACATGAATTTTCCTTTTGTAGAATGTATAGTTTGGTCATTCAGATGGTCAGTCTTAAGCTAGGCAATAAAAATGGCAAAACAGAGGATGTATAATAGTGTTGAATTTTTGCATTAAAATCCACATATTTTCCTGAAAAGTTTGAAGCATTCCTGTCTATATATATACATAAAGATGTTCAGTCTACAGCAGTAAGTTATTGCATTTAAAGTTACATTGGTGTTCAATATTTTATTATTAAATCTCTCTAAGTTTGATTTTTAGTATTTATTGTATCCATCTAGTGTATTGCAGCTAAGAGGAAACTGCCTCTACCTCTTCACTTGGTCCTTTTGATAAAGTTTCCCAGCATGTAATGCAATGTGTGACAAGCCTTAGCTGCTTCGGTGTCCAGCAGCTAAAACACATGTACATTGTTTCTAAGCTAAGATGATGTACTGTGTACAGAAGCAGCAAATGTGACACACATTCTAATGTGTTGACTTTGCTGGGGGGGAGAAAGAAGAGGTAATGAGAGCTAAGGGTAATATCATACATCACTAATGTTCTTCATTTATTTTTTGTCAAAGTGCTGAAAATTGACATCTGTTTCTAACAGAAATAACTTCTTTTTACATTTTTTTCTAGTTTGCACTGAGACTCCTTGCATTCCGTCAAATACACAAAGTTTTAGGAATGGATCCATTACCACAGATGAATCAACGCTTCAACATACATAATAATCGTAAAAGGAGAAGGGACAGTGATGGGGTTGATGGATTTGAAGCAGAGGGAAAAAAAGACAAAAAAGATTATGATAACTTTTAAAATGTTATTAATGGTGAGATTGAAGGTGATAAAAAGTCCATTTGTTGCCTTGCTTTTACTTCATTCATAATAATGTCTGTTTAAAACATCCAAAACCAACTCAGGAATTGGAGTTGGAAGAGAACAACCTATCTCCTGTGTGATATTCTGCATATTTTAATGGATGTACTGTACCAGACAAATTATGGATGGAAAGACTGCAAATGGAAACTCTTTTATTATAGGAAAAAATAGTTTCCCCTCATTGCATTTTCTTTAAATGTGTTGCTAACTTCAGTAACTCTTCTTCATTTTTGGTCTTTCATTTTTTTATTAACAAGTGCGTTGTCTTCTTATCTTGACTGTATTTAATGCGGCATTTGTGCTTCTGTTGCTATGTGCATTTTGACTTTTTATTTAGAAGTTTTTTTGTTTGCCTTTGACACTAGTTGTATAAGTTACTTTGTGTTAGATAGTGTAAACTGTTCCCCTCCTGATTAATCTTTTACAGAACTTTTTTTTTGTAAAGTGAGACTGCAGGATTTTGGGCTTTTGTTTTTGTTTTTGGGTTTTTTTTCGTAAATGTGAAGGGATTACAACACATAATTATCCTGCCATTTCAGTGCTCAGAATTAAATGTTTTTGCCAATCTTGTGGCATTTGTCTCCCTAGTGTGATATAACGGTGTAATTAAGACAAATCTGTGTTAATCTTATCAAGTTTGCTGTTAGTTGTGCATTAGCAATATAAAAGCTAATATATACAGTATGGTCTTGCAACAGTTTAAAAGCAGCTGCATAAATGATCAAAGTTTTGCATGATGTTTTGTTTTTCAATAGAAGGGCTTACAAAACCATCATTTTAGGTTAAATGCATAGGTCTTTGTATGATTGACTTTGTGAGGTAGCAAGGCCAAAAAAGTAACTTTCTGAATTTCTTTTCTCAACATACAAGCAAAAGCAGGCATTTCCCATTTGGACAAAGTTAGTCATTATTTTCAGTCAGCTTTGTCAACACGATATTAATGCCTCTGAGCCCTTAAAATAAATGTTTGTCATATCAGTGCCTGTGAGGTTATTCCTTATAGCTGTTCCCGTATAAACTTTCTGTGATTTTTCAATAATTCAAATTATAAAAGTGAAATATTATTGAAAAAGTGAAGGTTATCAAAGAAAAAAACCCAGAAAATTATTTCATGTGGCCATAGTGTATGCTTATGTCTCTTTCAAAAAGCTAAATATAGCAGTGGTGTAAGTACAGTTACATCATACTGTTGATGTATGCTCTGGTACACAGGTGTGATTTGTTGTCACAGCACTACAGTGGAATACACAAATAAAAACTAAATTTTATTAAATGACTAAAATTCATTACACACTGGAAACTGAAGCTTCACTTCTTCTGTCCAACATGTATTATGCCTTGTTGCAAACCCATAAAAGACAGATTAACACAGACTGATGTTCTGGTAACTACTTTAGCAATGGCTGCAGGAGAGTATCACACATTACAAAGATCAGTTATTTCTGGTACCGTTTATTAAAAGAAACTTGTGTTCCGTTTTGAGGTTGAATTTATCTTTGACCTTTTTAATAAATAACTCTGAGCACAGGGATGTTTGTTTGCAACCCCTGTTGCTGACAGCATGAGCCTATGAAATAAAACCACAATATTTTAGAAAATAGAGGGAATCTAAAGACTTAAAAAGAACTGAATACAGTTTTCTTCAGGCATCAGAGTGCAATTGTTACGGGAATGATTATTAGTGCCGAGCAAGTAAAAGGAAAGTTTTCTTACTGAAGGAAAGATTTCTTATGAATTTCAGCATCAGAACTATAGAAAGCAGAAATACTTTAAAGTTACTTTAAAAAAATATTACATTAGTTTCTGCTGTCCCACCTTGATGCATAGCCCCAAGCCTGTGCTTGTCCCCAGCCTTTTTTGAAGAGGGTGTGTAGTTTGCCATTACTATTTATTTTGAAAGCTACAGGTGCTATTCACATGGCTAGTTCAACTCCATACCAAAATTTCTTTCCTCATAAAGTAAACTTGTCTATTCAGGTTGTGAGACCCTAAAATTTAGGATTAAAAAGGTCAAAGATGAATTTTGGATTTCCTGTATTTTTGTTCTACTAGTTTTTAACTCTTAGCCAGTTTCTACATCTTTTGAAATACTGTATACTTAGATTTGATTCCACATTAAATATAAAGCTGTGACCGTGATTTTTGAACTGCGTGCTGAAGAATGATTTCGCAGTTTGCTTCTGGTTTTCCTGCCCATTAAAAAGGGCTGGTTTAGTTAACTTATGAGTCTTGTTAATCTATAGAGAATGGAAAAAGAAGGTTTTAAAAACTACTTTAAATATTGCACTGTGCGTGTGGGAAGACAAAACAATTTGAACATGTAATCATTGTAATATATTGTGGTTTGGTAATGCAGTGGTTTACTAATAAGCAGTGGTTGCCTTTTTTTTTATTCAGCAACGCTGTGTGTTAAGTTTCAAAATCCCAGCCACCGTAGGCATTATATACAGAAAAGAAACATGCACAGCAAGGATTTTCTCTTCAGTGCTCACCTTAGAGGAACAGTTTCTGAAAATGTGAGCTATTCTGGTTTGAAGCTTTTTGACACTTTGACTTGTCTGCCTGGCTTATCAGTGTCCTGTCTGTGAACAGCATGGTTTCTCAGGCATTCCTTTACAGAAGCATTGCTAGAAATTAAAATGTGTTGGGGATAATCCATCAGCTTCTTGCCCTATTATGAAAATCTAGATGAACTGTTAATCTTATAGAACTATTGAAATGTGTTGAGTTCATTTGCTTCTATTTTTAGATCTATTTCGTGAGTCAGAAGTTATTTCATAGTACTTAAAATTGTATCTAACAGATTTCTGAGAGTTGGAATCAACTTTAAATATTTCTGCAACAATTTGTATGCATATTTAACATTCTTGTTGCTGGCTGAATATCTGCTGATTGTTAGTCTGTGAAGTGTTCAGACAATGCTGAATTCATTTCTTGATTAAACAGTTAAGACTTGTTTGGACTGCACAAATAGATTTTAATAGCATAGTATTAATAATAGAAGGGAAAAAAGTAGATGCAATTCACAGTCTGTTTTTTTCCACTTGCATTGTAGATTTACAAAGTACAGTGATACATTCAACAAAAACATCTGTTTTCCTTCTTTTTGTTGGGTTTTTTTCTCTGAAAGCTGTAAGCCAAAGAGCTTTCTAGCCAAAAAGGCTGGCAAATTAAATTTCTCCTGAGAGATTCTTTTATACATCTTTTCAAGACCTCATTTTCCTTTAGTGTGGTATTGCTCAGCCTTTTTAAACTAAAACAGACATCGAGCCTTTTGGTGAACAAAAAAAAGAAATCCAAGGAGTGTCATCTACAGAGTTAACACAATGGTTTTGATTCACATCCAAATAAAAATCCGGCTTCATTCTGTAACTATCTGCTAATTTGTATTCTCCCAATCTGTATTTTCCTATTTTGTTCTCCTTTCTCGTTTGGATTATGAAAATGTGCACATGTATTCCTAGTACTGAGAGACATTTGCTGTTGTTCATTGCTGCTTTCTGATGTTTTACGATTTGCATTTTAAGAAATGCTGCTCTAATAATACTTGGCAAGTGTAAAGTTCCTAACAGGGTAACGGTCTTTTTATTTCCATGGGTACACAGTTGGCAGCTGTTGCTGGGATTTTTGTCCTGCACGAATTCCCACTAAACGTAGCCTTAACCTATCTGCATTAGCAAGGGTCATCATGAAGAGTCGTCTTCTTTAATATGTGTGTTTTCTTAAACTACTTCAAAAAGCCACTGCCATTAATATTTATTTTGAATCCAGCAATTTAGTTATTACAGGGTGGTTTTAAGCCTTTCAGCTTTCATAGGCTCAGTGTATCTTAAATACTTCATATTTGTTCTTTATCAATCCTATTTCAGTTTGATAACCTGAATCTAAAGAATCATAGAATGTCATCAAAAAGCCTGAATGGATATTTCAAAGTTTCCTATGTTTAAAAATCTAAGATTGCAGAACAGAATATCTGACAGAGAAAAATAAATCACTTTCTCCACAGTAAAAGGTTACTTTAACAGTAAAATGGAGACAGAAAGCCTCTTGTTCTATAGGAGAATCACAAAACTTGCTCCATATCTAAGCTTTTTCTTTCCTTTTCCTGCTGCATCGTGTTTGTATTAATTGTATGCATATATGATTAGGAAGTTTTGTCCAGAATATGTAAGACAGCCTTATCACAGACCTAACTTCTGGCCTACATTTAAATTTGCCAGTAATTTGCTGGCTATGCTTGTTAACTCTGTTGCTAACAATGCAAGTCAGAACAATATGGGAGAGATGCAGCTGCCTGAATACAGGGTTTACTGTCTGTCATTTTACCTGTTCCAGGGGTACATGCTGCTCTGAAAGGGGGATGGTTTTCTCAGAGGTCCAGGCCCATAGCTGCCAGCCCTGTGTGTGAACCACAGATGCCTTAGGACATACGGAATGGCACTGTTTAAATACAGTGTATTTACATGCTTAAGAGAAAAGTGCAGGTACTTTAACTTGTAAGAATTAGAGCCAGTGTGATCCAGTGTTGCCAGTAAGTCCTGTGAAGGTGGAAGATGGTGGGATAATAATTCATGAAGCATTGTTGCATCAGCAACAGAGTGTTTTTGTCACAGCAAACTGCCTATGATAACAAAATGCTGTCCCAAGGTCTCCCAGTAACTTCCAATATCTTTTCTAGTGTTTTCTGTAATTGGAGAGGGAATTACTTAGACTTAGACTTTCAAGTGGAAGGAACCGACAATGATCATCTAATGCAAGTGCCTGACCACTCCAGGGCCGATTGAAAGTTGTTACAAGCACTGTGCATTGCTTCTGAAACACTGATAGGAAGCCTGTTCCAGTGTATGACCATCCCCTCGATAAAGAAATGCTAAGGGACCCTGCCAACCAGGTTCCTAAACAGGCTGAAGTCTACCCTCCGGAAGTCCAAGTTCTGCTGACATCCTGGTCACATCTCCCACACAGCCTTCTCTGTTCATGAATAACAGGTCCAGCCCCCGCTGGCTTTCTCAGCAGCTGTGTCAAGAAGTTATCTTTTGCATGCTCCAGGAGCCTCCTGGTCTGTCTCCTCTCCACTGTACTGTATTTCCAGCAGGCATCTGGTAGATTTAAGTTCCTCCCAAGGACAAGGGCTCACGATTGTGAGGTTCCTCGCAGCTTGGCTGCTTCTTCATCCTGGTTGAGTGGTGTGTAACAGACTTCCACCATGATACCTGCCTTGTTGGCCTTCTCCTGACTCTTACCCTAAACACTGAACCATATCACCATCATCAACCCCTAGACAGCCCAAACACTGTTAACATACAGAGTTACCCCACTGCCTGTCCTTCCTTGTCTACCCTTCTGCAGAGTTTGTAGCCATCCATGGCAGCACTCCAATTGTGCAAGTCATCCCACCATGTTTCCGTGATGGCAACTGTATCATAGTTTTCCAGCTGCAACACAGCTTTCAGCTCCTCCTGTTTGTTGCCCAGGCTGCATGTGTTGTTGTAGTTGCACTTCAGCCGGGCTATTGATCCTCCCATCCTTTTTAGGGGGAGAAGCCCTAGTTCCTATGTGACTTCTATGATTTCTGACACATCAATAATCCTTGTGTCTTTGCTGCCACAGGGCTCTCCGCCCCCTACACAATTTCCAATTGTATCCTCTTTCAAGTTCATTATCACTTCAGTGATCTTTTACAGAACCAAGGGTACACATGTTTTAGCAGGAAAATGTCTGCTCTTCCCACTCTTTTTCCCTTTGATGGTCAATCACCTCAACTTTTCCAGTGAAAACTATTCAAGTGAATTATGCCTCTGAGCAGAAAAAAGAAAGGGGAAAAAAATAAAGAAAAATAGTATCAGAAAGAAGAGCAGAACTGATTAAATGGGTCCAACTGAAGAAGTAAAATTAGGGAGCCCATTAGAGAGCTATAAATCAAAGCTAAATTAAAATACAAAGAAAAGTTAAAACAAGTAGTGAAACAGTCAGCTACAAACTACATAAATAGTGTCGGAAGATGAAGAGAAAGGCTCTGTTTCATGCAAAGAGAAGACCTAGTCCAGGATGTGATTTGCCACCCATGCAACAACTGCAGTTTCTTTCCACAGAAAGATGGAAGGAAAAATAAGTGACAGGTGACTGAAGAGGCTGAGATCGAAAAGGTTTAGCCCAGGTGTTTAAAAACAGTACATGAAATGTCACTGCAAATGAGCTGGGAGGAAAGGTGAAGAGAAAGATGAAGAAAAGGGACTGACCTTCCTGTGTCCATCCTACTTCACAGCCAAAACTGCATCGAGTGTCCATGCCTTGTTGCCTCACATGTGAACGAAAGGGAGAGCGTTGGGTAGTGTGTCAGCACACTTCTGCAAACACTTGGAAATCAAAAGGCTGCACAGCCAAAAAAGAAAATGCAATGTTATGCAGCAAATGAACAGGCTGGATGGATGCTTCAGACACCTCTGTGTGCACACAGCAGCAGGGAGCGCTGTGTCATTAGCAGCAGCTTCCATTAGGAAAGGCAGACTTATTTCCACCTTGCTATGAGAAGCACAAAGCAAAAACTGTGGGGTTTCAGCTAATCCAGTGTTCCTTCCTATTGCAGAGGAATGTATCTCAAAGCAGTTTAAATTTTTAAAAAAAAAAACACATTGCAGCAAAGTTGCCATGGCAACAGAATCCAATAGAAAATCTCAGCTTGTGGATAAGAAGAGAGCAGAGGTTAGGAACACAATTGGGACTGTCTTGTGAATATTAGAAGTAAATACTTCTGGGGGTAATGAAATTGAATATTTCTGAGTAGGCATAGGAGAAGGGAGAAGAGAGACTGAATTCGTCCAAAGCCTCTGAGGGGCTGCAAATTAAAATGAAGGTACATCAGTTTTTCCAGGTAAGGATTCCCACTGAGGAAGTAGACCTGAGAAAGAAGTTGTAAAGGAAGCTTTAAGAAAATGTCAGAAGAGTGTATCATTGGGAAGAGAAGAAGCAATTCTTGAGTGAGGAGATAATTTTGCTTTCTTGCGTCCATTTCTTAAACTTCTTGCAGCTGCTACCAGGGATGAACTCAGGATAAACATTCCTCATCTGGTAGTGGTAAATCATAAACCTGGATCCTGGATGCGTTAACTAATATCCCCAGCATGTGCTCCAGCATATCCAAAGGCATAAGATGTGCCAGCTTACAAGCTGTGCAACCAGTTAAGAGCTCCTTTTACAGGAGCAGCCAGGGCTGAAGTGATTCCCAAGGAGCAGTGAAGCAGAGTGAGAGAAAACAGACCTGAAAGCCAAGGGCTTGTAACAAAGTTCACACAAGAAACTTCCACTGACCCTCTGCTGGTTTATATATTCTCCCTGAAGAACAATTCCTCTACAAATGTCACCCACGCATCAGAAAAGAAGTTTTAAAACAACATTTCCTTGGAAAAAACCTTCTGGAGTTCTGAAAGCACAGGTGAGTTCTAGAGTTACCAAGACAAATGTTTCCAAATACCCATTTAGGCATGCCAAATTCCCGTGCAGACATCAGTGTGAATATGTTTTAATTCTAGAAAGTTTGGTCAAGAATGTTCAAGCAACATTCCAAAGGCCTTGAGCTGAAAACCACAACAATTCTGGAGAAAAGTGTTCCAGCAAATCAAAGACAGTTGCTAACAGGGAAGAATATATAGTTTCATGAGATGTCTTTTACAAGATTTCCTGCTTCTACAAAGTTTTCTGCCTCACAGAGTGGTTTGTTCTAACCAAATAAAGGTTCACCTTGTTTAGGCAAAGGCTTTTTTTGGAGCCAGGGACAAAAACAGGAGGCTAGAGCCAGCCTCTAGACTCACATTTGTGTTTTACCATTAGTTTCTGATACAAGCGTGTAGCTTTCCTTCAGAGGTAGGTTCGTGCCCGTTTCTTAAATTATCCAGGCTGGAATTTTTAGTTAGAGCAGCTGTATGGGAGCTGGGGACAACAGCATGAGCATTTAACTGGATGGCTTCTGTCAATACCGGACATCTGTGATCAGTGGTTCACACATGCATTTTTCATTAGGAAATCAAAGCCAAGAGTATGTCAAGGGCCTGGTAGGCAATGTAAACCAAGCACGTGTTTTACGGCAGTCATGGACTCTGTACAATTTTCACTGCTAAAGGAAAGGAGAGAAGACACAGAACACCGGTAGCAAAAGTTTCAAGTCACTGTGTGTTCCTCACAAACAGAAGAGGCTGCTCTCTAGGCCTGATACTAAGTATTTCTCCCTACAGATACATCAGAACCTGCTTGTCATCTGCACTGTGACTTGGACGCTCGATGGTTCTCACTAGCTTCTCTCCTCCCAGAGCAGGAGTCCTCATGCCCAGCAGGAAGAGTTCTGCAAGGAATGTTTATTCAACAAGATGGACCAGATTCCCAGATGGTGACGGATAGCTGGAAATCTTCTCTGAGGACTTTCCATCCACATTGTGTTTAGAGAAATTACTTGAGCAGAAAGAATTGAGGCTGTCCAGTGAACTCCAGCGGGACCCCCTAGCAGCTATTTCCACCACCCAGCTCAGGCACCCAAACTGGGAGCTAAATATAGCTCTTTTTCTTTCCTGGGGTTCATTCCAAGACAGAAGAGTCAATTCAAGCTTTTACATCAGTAGAACTATATAGTTGTTGATGGTTCTTGTTTTCTAAGAGCTCATGATCCTTAGCAGCTCACTTTGACGGCAGGTTGAGAAGAACTGAGAGAGGTGAGCTCTGATTTAATGCTGTCTCACATCCAGATGTGGCTGGCGTAGATTTTTTCCTGGTATCGTTGGGCTTTGGATCACCCTTTGGGTACTGTTAAGGAGAAGCAGCCTCCAGCCTGAAGTAATTTGGATTCATGGCCTTTTTAAGAATAAGAGGAAGAAGTTCACCACACAAAGAAATGAGTGTGTGCCCATTAACGAGTAATGGTGTTTGCTTTCAAGAGAGCTAAAAAAAGGTGGGAAACTTTCCCACCTCCTCTGTTCTTGTTTCTGATACCCACAATTCCTTGGGTGAGTAGAGTTATTAGTTACTCACTTCCTCTTCTCCCACTTGTAGCTAAGAAAAGGAGGTGGGTTTGCTATTAGATGTGAGGTGCTTTGTTACCTCCATTTTCACAGCTCCCATAGCAATACTTTGTTTTCCACCATCACGTTTAAAATGTGTAGTTCCCAGCTGTGTCTCTATGAGTAAACACGCCAGTCCAGGGTGTGTTCTCAGCAGTTAATGCCTCTGTCCTACTCTTCATTGTGTACTTGTTAATTTAATCTTGCGCTCTTCTGCATTCCTGTTTTGGCACTACATGCCCAAATGGCAGGTGAACCTTCCTGGTAAGTAGTAGGATGCCCCCATGGGCCCTCCCTACAGCCTTTTACTATCTAGGTTATCATTTGACCAAGACTTAAAAATCATTTTGCTCATTAGCTCTGGAAGGCCCTTGTAGAACAAAAACATTCAGTAATTAGGGGACAGACACAAAACTGCAATGGCCTGTATTGCTACTGCTGAAGGAACTGCTGTTTGCCATCTGAGTCATGAATCAGCCACGTGAGACCTCCCAGGCAGCTTTAATTAAGAAGTAAAACGCATCTCTTCAATCACCTTCAGGCAGCAACTGGGCACACCATGTCTGTGGACTGAGGCACAGGATGGTGTAGGAGTCAGAGACAGAGGCTTCAGCCAAGCAAAGCTGGTATAGACCTGCTTTCCCTTGACTGGGAGAGATTCACACAAAGCCTTCCCAAACAAATCAGGTTCTCACAACAATGAACAGAAAACTCTGCTTAAAAAATTGAAACACAATACAGTAGAGAAAGAGCATTGCAACAAAGATAAAAGATAAGGAATTCATGGAAGACAGTATTACACAATCTCTGAATATCTATGTAGTAAATGAGAACGAAAGCAAATGGTTTTATTTCACAGCTCTAAATATTGCTTTGGCATTCACTATGAAGCTCCCAGTCTGTAAAGGATGAGTATGGAAACTAACTCCCAAAGGATACCTGAAAGTACCAGCAGATGAAAATGTCAACTTAAATTAAGTGTTAAAAGCATCATCTTAGAGCAGAATCCTCCTTTCATCTACTTTTTTTATGTAGAATTGTCTTAACCTGTGTAAAGCTTACATGACTTTTAGTAGGAAATTATCTTAACCTGTGTAAAGCAGAGATAGCGTCTGGCTGTTTATAGCCAGACTACTTTGCTGGCCTTCCCTCAACAGGGAAAACTTCTAGTTTAGTCTAAAATCTTCTCCATTTCTTGCATACATAGCCATTCCTCAGCTTCTGTAATGTGGTCCCATACTGTTTAATATACTAAGCCCTAAACTGAGTTGTTTAATCAAACAATACAAATAGGGAGTATCAGACCTAACATGCATGGTCAATCTCAGTACACCCGCGCCTTTGCAGGTCTATAGTGTGACAAAGCCTCCCTTTATTTCCTTCAAAATGAGGAAATAGGGAGTAGAAATGAAGTTTGCTCAACACTCAGGAATGGCTTTTAATATTTAACTGGTTACACCTGCCCAACCTACACCAAAGTGCCCCCAACAGAGTCACCTGCACCCCTGCTCATCTGAGCACCCTTGGAAATCCCCAGGACACCGCGGTTTACAAAGCCCCAGTCTCAGAAAACCTGAAATGTAATATGAAGCCATATTCAGTGACCTTTGCCAGCTGTCCTCCAGATATTGCTAAGGAAAATGCCTTATCCAGGCTGCTCATTTCCCAGAGCCAAGGCAATCCTGACAAGGAGGACTGCCACAAAGGAAAAAACAAGATACAATTTGTTGTAACTAAGAGGATCCCTGAAAGAAAAGTGATAGGAAAGCGGCAAACGGACTTTTATGGCTCCCCTCCATCAGCTGTTCCTACCGAGCCTGGGCACAGCTGAGAATTTAGCCCAAAGAATTACTCAAATTTATGGTATGTAACTTTTTTTAAACAAAGCAATCTCTGTTCATGGGAACTGTGTTTCCCTCCTGCAGACAACTTTATAGGTAAATAACACGATTATATTTTTAGAAAGACTGTAAAATACATAACAATAAAAAAGAAGCAGTAAAATGCCATATGTTCTTCACTCACCACAGATAAACAGGAACTTGACTTTTGAAAAAGTTTTACTCTTCTACATTTGCATGACTATCATTGACATACATCTAAAATGGAACAAAACCAAATGACAAGAATTTATAAACTCTTTTATTTTCTTTTTTCTTAGTGGACAGAAAATCGTTGGCAACATGGAACAAGACTTCCCATTTAGCAGTAACGCGGAAAGAGAAACCTTGTTAATACACCATCCCAGGAACTGCAATAACAATCCAAAATGATACAACACCAAAGAGCCATCTTTTTTCCTCGCAGGGAGGGAGTGATTCAGAAAAACACTATGGAGCAGTACAGCTCCAGGTTACAGAGCACCAAGGGCTTCGGTTACCTTCCCTTTTCCCAGAAAGACCTCTGTGCAGTTTCCTCCCTTTCTCTTTTAATATCTTTAGTGACTGTGAGGAGCATTCACAAAAGCCAGCTTCAGCCCCGCCACCGTAGCTCCCCTGCAGGTAGTGCAGTGAAATAGGCTCCTTCTGAAGACAATGGGGGTAACCAAGTAAATCCCCTGTTCAGAAACAGCTTCAAGAGACAGCCCGGTGCTCAGGGCACATTGGGCAACCAGCTCGGTCAGTCTGAATTTGACTTTTTTGAATGTCCCCCCTCCCTATCTCGTCTTTACGCTTTCTCTGTAGTCATCCACTCCCTCTCATTTGTGTATTCATGTATCAACTTTTCTGTTATCTCCATGTGCCTTCTTCCTCCAGCATGGGGATGTGAATCCAGCCCTCAAATTCTAGTAAAAGGGCTTCAAATCCCTTCTGCTATGGGTTTCAGCCTGGCCTATTCGGGAGCCTGGGGAGCAAACCCCAGGAAGGAGCACTCCCTGTTCATCACTAGGGACAGGATATGGGACTACGTGGATATTTTGCTGAAGCAGAATAGCAGTCACATTCCAATTTGGGGGATGCAGAGCTTTTTTTGATGAGCTGTTGAAGAATGAATTCCCATGTGTTATGTGGGAGTTAAAGCTCCTTTTGCACTTCCCATCGGGGTTAAGACTCTGGCCTAGTGTCAAAACATCCCTTCCTCTCTGATATTGCTAAGCCAGTAAGTAACTGCTTTTTACTTTAGTCTGCTGCAAACTTCAGGGTTAACTTGGAGGCAATCCTGCTGTTTCCACTGTAAATTTATATATATATATATATATATAGTTACTCCTTTTCTTTGTGTATTTTAAAACACTGGAGAGCATGGAGGTACTGTCCTGCCCAAATTTTCCCCTCATCCTCGGCTTACATCAGTGTAATCCCAGTGTATTTTTGACCTATGCAGCTGAGGTCAGATGCACTGCTAAGGAATTATGCGGGAGCAGCTGTGGAGTAAAATGTGAGAGTTCTTCTGTGTGGGATCCCACACCAGAACAGCTTTTGTTATAAAGCTATTAATGAAGCCCAGTCTCCACATTATTTTTTTTTAAAGAAGAAGGTGATTAATTCCCAAAGACTTCTCCTTCCTTGAATCTGAAACTGAAAATTGGGAAATTAATTTATTTCTGAATTAAAACAGTCACCCTATTCTGTTTTTATAAATGCTGTCTTATGACTCAGAACAACGGAATCATTTAGGTTGGAAAAGACCTTTAAGATCATCAAGTCCAACCGCAAGATCATCAAGTTCAACTGTAGATTTGCGCAGCTCTTTTTCTTCCTCCTTTTGTTTCCCTAGGTCTGGGCTTGGAGCGAGGTAAATAAAGTGAAACATTACAAGGAAGAGAGGGGGAGCGATATGAAATGTACTTATTAATATTTGAAGGAGCTGTTGATTTGCACATCGCGTGGTCTGTTGAAGTTTGTAAATTACGTTTTATTTTTGTAAAAACATTTCCATGAAGTCTGCTCTGTAGGAAACTGCAGCTTGGGTTCTATTCATCCTTTAAATTGCTGGGTAGTCCTGCTGTGTGGCCACAGGCAGCCCACAATGTTTGCATTGTTCTGTACCCACATAAAAGTTAAGCTTTTAAAAGTAACCTAGATACCTAGTAAACCTGGTGTTTATTTACAGCTCTGATTATACAGTGTCCAGAGAGAACATTCCAGGAAGGCCATGGCTGTAACACTTTAATAGTTGTGGGGCAGAGGACTTACTGGGGTGTGTTGGCAGTCAGGGTTTGGAAGATTACGGGATGTCCCCTAAAAAATTAAAGGACTTTTACAGGATTATTTCAATGGAGAGCCCATTTAATGCCATTTTCCTTGCACTTCTCCTGCTGTAAAACTAAACATCTTAATGCTTTGTTTGGATTTTACTTAACACTGTTTTTTTCATGAGCATGCACAGACACAACATGGACATAGAATCATAGAATTATCGAGGTTAGAAAAGACCTCTAAGATCATCCAGTCCAACCATCAACCCAACACCACTGTACCTTCTAAACCACGTCTACACATTTTTTGAACCCCTTCAGTGATGGAGATTCGACCACTTCCCTGGGCAGCCTGTTCCAATGCTCCACCACTCCTTGTTTTTCTAATACCCAATCGAAACTTCCCGTGGGGCAACTGGAGGCCATTTCTGTCATCTGAAACAGATTTAAGCAAAGTGACAGTTTGTAAGAACAGCCAAGAGCAGGCAGCATCCGTAGAGATGCAAAACATATGTAGGTACCCCAAAATGAAAAAATCCAGTAGGAACCCAGCACATGCCAAAGAAGAAGCAGTGCAGGATACACAACAGTCACAATGAAAAGGATAAACGGTTCCAGATGTGCTGGGATCACATGGAAAGCAGCTGGAATATCCCTTGTGAAAACCCTAGGAGGTGGCTGCACCCTCACCACTGCTTGCCTGTCGTTGCCGCCCTGCACAAGTACAAAGCACCAAAAAGGGGGTGCCCATTGCCTGCACAGGCACAGGTACTTCAGCAACATCCACAGAATCAGAGAATGTCCTGAGTTGGAAGGGACCTACAAGGATCATTGAGTCCTGCTCCTATCCCTGCATAGGACAACCCCAACATTCACACCATGTGTCTGAGAGCACTGTCCAAATGCTTCTTGAAAATCATCAGGCTTGGTGCTGTGACTGCTTCCCTGGGGATCCTGTTCCAGTATTCCACCAGCCTCTGGGTGAAGAACCTTTTCCTAATATGCAGCCTCACCCTTCCCTAGCACATCTTTGTGCTTTTTTCTAGGGTCCTGCCATTGGTCACCACCACAGAGAAGAGCTCAGTGCCTGCTTCTCCTCCTTCCCTTGTGAGGAAGCAGTAAACAGCTATGAGGACCCTCTCAGTCTTCTCTTCTCCAGGCTGAACAAACCAAGTGACTTCAGCCTCTCCTCATACAGCTTCCTCTCTAAATCCCTCACCAGCTTCGTGGCCTCCTCTTGGAAACTCTCCGGCAGCGTGATGTCCTTTTTGTACTGTGGCGCCCCAAATTGCACACAGTACCCAAGGTGGGGCCCCAACACTGCAGAGGAGAGGGGCACAATGTCGCCCTTGCCCGGCTGGCAACGCTGTCCTTGATGAACCCCAGGACACAGTGGGCTTTCTTGGCTGCTCATGCTCAACTGCCGTTGACCAGAATCCCCAGCTCCCTCTCTGCAGGATTGCTCTCCAGACTCTCGTTCCCCACTCTGTGTGTGCATCCAGGACTGCTGTGTCCCGGCTGCGAGGCGCGGTCCCCCTCTCCCCGCGGCCCGGCGGGATGCGAAGAGACCCCCGTCCCACCCAGCACTGCGGGTCAGCGCGAGCAGCGCCCCCGACGGCCGGGCCGCTCCCCACCCCTAGGGCCGGTTCCCTGCCTCTTCCAGGTACGCCAGGGGCGGGAACGCCTGTGATTGATAGCGACGATGCCAAATGAGACCGAGGGCAACGGGGG
>JAUMJL010000605.1:0-22861 GCA_033558185.1 Dromococcyx pavoninus | reverse complement strand
CGTCCAGACTCCTCCCACAGCCCCGCCCAGGCTCCTCCCACAGCCCCGCCCAGGCTCCTCCCACAGCCCCGCCCAGGCTCCTCCCACGGCCTCGCCCCGGCTCCAGCGGCCCCGCCCGCTGCGGGAATATTTTTCTTGTCTCCGCAGGGGTGCTGCTCGCCCTTCCTCTCCTGCATGTGCTGGGAGGGTCCTTTCGCACCCGTAGTATGCCCCTGGGAGTGCAGAGCGAAGGGAGCGGGATTCGCCAGGATGTCAGGAGCAATTCCCTCATGGCAAGGGTTCTCTGGCAAAGGCTCCCAGGGTGGTGAGGCAGTCCCCATCCCCGGAAGGGCTTAAAAGGCGGGCGGATGAGGTGCTCGGGGGCGGTTTTGCGGCACACGGGTGCGGTTGGACTCTGTGATCTTAGGGGTCTTTTCCAGCCACGTGGTTCTGTGGCTCTGGGAGCTGCCCTAGAGCTGGAAGGAAGGACACAGGGATGGGATCCGTGATTTGTGGCTTCCCAAACAACAGTGCCATGACGCGGTCTTCCACCTGGGGCATCGGTCACAGCGGCCACACATGAGCTAGCGGTGGCACGGGTGGAAAACCAACAGCGCCTGGCCTGGCTCAGCCACGGGGTGGCAGCAGGAGCAGGGGAGAAGTCGTCCCCCTGGGCTCGGCGCTGGTGAGGCCACACCTCGGTGCCTGGATTCAGTTTTGACTCCGCCACAAGAAGGACACGGAGGGGCTGGAGCGAGTCCAGAGAAGGGAACGGAGCTGGGGAAGGGTCTGGAGTCAAGGGGTTCTGGGTGCGCCTGAGGGACCTGGGGCTGTTTAGCCTGGACAAGAGGAGGCTGATGGGAGGCCTTATCGTTCTCTGCAGCTCCTGGAAAGGAGGTTGTGGTGAGATGGGTGTTGGTCTTGTCTCTCAAATAACAAATGATGGCACGAGAGAAAATGGCCTCAATTTGCACCACGGGAGGTTTAGAGGTGTTTGAGTCACCATCCCTAGAGATGTTTGAAAGACGGGCAGGCAAGATGCTCAGGGATCTACTTCAGTAGTGGACAGGTACGGTTGGGCTTGATGATTTCGGAGGTCTTTTATGACTTTATGACTGAACCCAGGGAAACGGGAGGGTTCAAAAGGCTAAGCAATTTAGGAGCTCAGTGCTGGTATTGTTTAAACCAAAACCCAAGGCGCTCATCACACCAGTGGGCCAGCACACTCCAATATGGACTCAGTGTCAGCCTGTGCTGGTAGGCTGCCAGACCGGGGTCGGATGGGGTTTCCAGGGGTTGGGCTCTCAGAGTCCTGGCAAGGAGGTGGCCATGCTGGGTGCAGGTCAGCTTTCTGTGCCAGGGTGTTCTGGAAGGTGCTGGGCGCTGCTGCAGCTGCTGGCATGCAGCCACCTGTCCCCAAGACTCAGCTGTCTCTCGCTTCCCTAAATAGAAAGGGAAGAGGGTCTGAGCACTGTGGGGGGGTCACCCAGCCCAACTAAGGGCCGTTTTGGCATGAATGCCCTAATTCCTGCTCCCCACCCCCGGTGCCACTGCAGGCTGAGAGAAGCGGGGATTTGTCCCGGTGGGTGGGAGCGGGTCCCCTCTCGCTGCAGAGGGGGGCTGCCTGCTGGCAGGCAGGACCCCCCTGCGCTGGGCTGGCTGTGGTGGCTATGACTCGCTGCCCTCCCCAGGGGCCATAAAGTGCAGGGGATGAGGAGGGGACAGGCTGTGGTGACAGGTGACGCTGACGGGGAGCAGGAGCTGCCAGGCCCTGCCCAAACTTGGAGCGGGAGCTGAGCCCTTTCTTGAGCCACACAGCCCTTCCACAGTGTTGGCAAGCTTCTTTAATTACTTTTTGTTGTCTTTCTTTTATTAATTGATTCCAAAGGATCTACAGCTGTCGGAAAAGCTACTGGGAAGCCACAGCCTTGTGGAGCAATTTAGGTCTTCATTTTCCAAGCTCTTCAACCTGGTAAGCTGCTTTTATTAATGTGTGTGTTAATTATGCACTGGTCTCATGGTGAAACACTGCTTAGTGGGATCGGAAAGCGACCCCAGTGACACAGGCGGCTGAAAATACAACACAAATTGATGTTTTTCCTTAAAGTTCCCCAGATGGAGGATCCCATCCAGCTGAAAGAGGAGGGCAATAAGTATTTTCAGGCCAGTGACTATGAGAAAGCTGTGCAAAGCTACACTCAAGCCATAAAGCTCAACAAGGACAGGGCGCTGCTGGCAGTGCTTTATAGGAACAGGGCAGCGTGTTTCCTCAAAAAGGTGAGAGAAGCTCCCTGCTTGCCTGGGTGGTGCTCACGGGGAGACAGGGAGGCAGCTAGGGGTGCCATGGGCTATGTGGTTTGTCCATTTATTGAATAGAGTGTTTGCAAACCGGTCTGAAATTATTTATTCTGAGCTTGTCCTGGCACTGTAAAGCTCCCTCCCTGCTTCAGTCCTGATGGGGCTGAATGTGCGCGTTCAGCTCAGTGATGGTCCCACTTATTATTTGGAAGCAAAAGATTTTGGCTCCACACTTACAGGAGAGCTTTGTAAGCCATGGGCTGCGTGCCTAGACATTGCGCTCGCTGTCTGTCCCAGCACAAGAGAAGAAGGGGTAGATACTTAGGAAAACAGTTATTGGTATCTGTACCACAATTGTCTCAGCTCCCTGTAGTCAGTTTGTAGCTGTTGGATTTTAGCAGATTGCTGCATATTTCTGAATTTTCACTGAATCAGAAGTGACACCAACCCTGAATGAGCTGCAGACAGGCTGTTGTAGTATCCTCTCTTTCATCACTGCCTGCTGCTGCATCATCATCAGTGTACACTACCTCACCTGCATCACAGACCTCTCCTCCCCCCATCAGTGATGAAAAGGTGTCTAAGCCCCATGTTTCCTCTGTAGACTGCTGCTGTTTCACTGGGGTGCCCTGTTGGTAAGTGGGGACAGAGGGGTCACAGTGTGCCTGAGCAATGGGGATGTGCCCTGCTGTGCTGCTGCTAACAGCTCATCCCTCCCTTCTGGTTTAACAGGAGGAATACGCCAAGGCAGCCTCGGATGCATCTAGAGGTAAGAAGGGGGCTTTTTTTTTTTGTTTCTGGGTCTCATGTCTGCTTTTGGGGCACTGTGGTCTCATTCCTTGGTGTCCACAGACACCCGAGTGCTGGGGCCACCAGGGAGCTAAAGGAGGAGGCTCCAAAGAACACGAACCAGTTTGGTGTGTCGGTGATCAGTGCTGATCGGGTGCTGAGTCGCTCCACAGTGTTAGGTGTGTCTCAGGGAGGTGTAGACACTGTAAAGCAAATTGCAGTTTACACAGAGAATTTCCAAGAAACACACTCTGATGCCTGGTTTTGTATCACTTTCCCAGCTATTGACATCAATAGTTCAGATATCAAAGCTTTGTATCGGCGCAGCCAAGCTCTGGAAAAATTGGGGAAATTGGACCAGGCGTTCAAAGATGCTCAGAAATGTGCCACCATTGAACCCCGCAACAAGAACTTCCAGGAGACCCTGAGGCGACTGGGGGCCAACATCCAGGAGAAGGTAAAGGCTGGGGGAGCCATCCCAGGTCCACAGACCAGGTGTGGGAAGTCTGTGCTCTGGGTTACACTGAGGGATTGTTGGCCAAACTGGAAACAGTGTAGGGGAATAAAGAGGCTCCATTATCTGGACGTTCATACTTGATGGATGTGAATCTGAGGATCAGAGCGAATGGTTAAATTAAAGAGCACGGCAGCTCGTTCCTGAGCCTGGCCTGGTCCTGAATGTCCTGGCAAGGAACTAGACCAGCTTTGGACTGTTTCTGGCAGTCACCAGTTCCTTTTGAATGAGTGCTGTGAAGGAGTCTCTGCATCACAGTACTGTGAGGTCTCAGAGATGATGGCCTGGGGCTGGCTCTGCCCAGGCTGATGGGTCTGAGATGGATAAGTGATGCTGTCTGAGAAGTGGCACCCATTTAGCCATTCAGTTTAGATTCTCTGTGGTTTGAGAGTCTATGGTGTCCTTGGAACAGTAAGGGACAACTGCTCCTCAGTTTTCTCTCTCTGATGCTCCCTCTGTGCACTCTCTGTTGGCACAGCTGCGCATCCAGTTCTCCACAGACTCAAGGGTGCAGAAGATGTTTGAAATCCTGCTGGATGAGAACAGTGAGAAAGAAAAGCGAGAGAAGGTGAGAGCTGTTCCTGGACCTGACAGGACAAATTGCCTTTGTTTAGTGTTAGAGGTTGCACTGAGGAGGTGAAAACTGCATTCCCTTCCCCACTGCTCCTGAGAGGAGGACAAGGTAAGGAGCTGGGAGGTGAACTGCACTCAGAGATAACTGAGAGGAGAAACCCCTCTTGTGCTGTGGGAAGGTGGAACAACCTCCAAAAATACCAAAGGTGGGATCAGACTGGACTTCTGCTCAGGCCCATCTCTGCCACCTTCCCCAGGTTTCCCTCCAAGCAGGGACACGCCTCTCCTGGGCAGAGCAAGGCCAATCCCTGGATGTACCTGAAGACACTGTCTGGTGGGGTCAGCACTCCACTGCATTCACCAGGAGATGGACACCCCACAGCTCTGACTGGGAGATCCTGGAGCTGCCCGGACATGTTTTGGAGGCTGTTAACAGAGCTGCACCACTGACCTCTGGTCCTTCTCTCTCCCACCCAGGCTGCCAACAACCTCATAGTCCTGGGGCGGGAAGAAGCAGGTGCTGAGAGGATTTTCCAGAACAACGGGGTCAGCTTGCTGCTGCAGCTGATAGAAACCAAAAATGCTGAGCTGATCCTGGCAGCTGTGAGGACACTCTCAGGCATGTGTACGGGACACAAGGCTCGGGTAAGTCATGGGGTGCTCAAGACTGTCACTGCTATTGCCTTGCGCCAGGGAAGCAGAAAACTGCAGCAGTTCAGGATATTTGTGAGCATTGGGGATTCCTTCTCTTCCTCCTGATTCTTCTAGGAGGAAATGCAATCCTGCAAATGGAATTTTAAATTTGGGGGAGGGGGAGAACACAAATAATTCTGTAGGTGGGGTTAACACAGACTATTGAAACTGTTATTGTGCTCCTGATCTCCGGGGTCGAAGCTGTGTGTGTTCCTGATGTGCCCTCGTGCACGCTGGTGAAGTAGAACTGTTCCCACGTAAGTGGGGGTGAGCATGGCTTGGTCAAATCCCTGTCCTTCATCACAGGTCTCACAAAAGCAAAAAATACCAACTACTTTGGGGGAAGCTTTGCCCAAGGCTTAGATAAAGGAGAGCAGGGAGGATCTACAAGAAGATTAAGGCTCCTGGGAAGTGTCCAGCTAGCATCTTGCTCTACACCAAGAGAGTTTTACAGAGTGTAAAGTGGCTTTTAAGAAGCTCTGTCCGTGTTAGATGGTTGTAAGCAGGAGATGGACGTGTGCAAAATGAACAGGCATCTCAGAGTAAGGGCACAAAGGAGCAGGGGGAGCTATGTAACCGCAAAAAGATGTGCTGGCAAAGACCCACCAGCGGAGATCTGTTTTCTTTGTCTGAAACATTATCTGTTGTCCTGTGCAAAGGCAGTTCTGCAGAGCCCACAAGGGCAGCGTGTGCCTCCCCTGAACTGCTGGTGTGCTGCCACGCACGGGGACAGGCTGCGCGAAGACACCGGGTTTGCTCGCAGGCAGGATGGGGCTCGTGCACTAAGCAGGCTCTTTGTTAGCAGCCGTGCACAAGGGCCTCATCCGAACCAGCCATGCTCACCTCAGCATCCTCATTGGAAACAGTTGCATTACTGGCAAATCTGGATTTTAGCAAAAAATTAATGACAATTATGAGCGAAATGAAAATAAGAACGAAAAGCAAAGCTCTGCCTTATACTGACAGGGGATTCACCCAGGACAATCCTTTCTTTGTACAAGTTGAGTCTGACTGTTGTAACATGCTCAGGAGGGAGAGGCTTGTACCCTGTGCTAACAGCTGCCCTGTGCTCTCCTCTCCTGGGCCAGGCCACCGCCATTCTCCATTACCTGGGCATCGACAACATTTGCATGTGGATGTCAGTAGACAATGAAGAAATCTCCCTGGCTGTCTGCAGCCTCCTGCAGGCCATCACTGACTGCTTGCTGGGCCAGGGGAAGAAGGAGCAGCACGGGAAGGAGGAGGCTGTGGTGCTAGGTAACCGCGCATGAGCTGGTGGCCCTTCAGTCTTGCTAGAGGAGAAGCGGGGCGAGCAGGAAGGGCTCTGCTCCTGGGTTGTCCACCTTATTCCTTGTTCTTTGATGAGGTGGGGACTTCACCCTTCAGCTGTCCAGGGAAACAACCTGCATACAGCTCTTACCCTCATGGTGTTGACTTAAATACCCATATTTCAGCTCTGCAGTGGCTTTGAATGGGTTTCACTGGGTTCACCAACTTTCAAAGGTAATTTCTTATAACTGGCTGCTACTGCCTTGCTTCTCTGTAGATACTAAAAAAGATTTGAAGATGATCACAATGTGCTTGCTGGATATGCTGGTCAGTGAGAAAGTATCTGGGCAGGGACGAGACCAAGCTCTCAACCTCCTCAACAAGAATATACCCAGGAAGGACTTGAAAGACCATGACAACAGCAGGACCATCTTTGTCATTGACAATGGTGAGTCCTTCCCCTCCATCCCTGGGATGGTTTGGGAGACATGGAGCTGTGTATTCTTACGTGAATGCCTATAGAGTTGATCCTCTCTATCAAATGAATCCTCTCTGGCTTTTTTTGGTGCGTGCAGCCCTGGAGCATGAGCAGACTTAATCACAGGAAACAGTTTTAAGTCTGAGGATAAAAAAAAAAAACTGTGTGAGAACAAGGATTTTCTGGTTTCTGAAGGACTGACTTAAGATCTCTGGGCTTGTTCCGATGTATTTGCTAAGTTTAAAAGGATGGCTTGGATAAGTAGTCTAGCTTAGGATGAGATGAGCACCTGCTGAGCTTGCTGGATCCTTAAACTGGTCATTCCTAAGACTGGAAGGGGGTGAGCTCTGTTTTTATGCTAATTCCGATGCACGTGTGCGTTATCAGTTTGGCTGAAGTTACTTAATTACACTTGAGCAAAAGCAGGGTGGAGACATCCAGAATCACTTGAAAGTCACAATTTTCCTCAGTCAAAGCCTCCAGCCCTGGAGCTCTGTAGGTTTAACAGCTCCTGACAAAAATAACTGATCCAGCCAGGGATCAGATGTGCAGTTTTACTTATCTCGCTCTGAGTGCTGGATAAAAGCCTGCCGCTGTGAACCTGCAGTCGCACCCGCAGGAGCTCCTCCCCACTAAACATCCAAGTGCTGCCTATGTTCAAGGCTTCTGTGATTTGGCTGCAAAGTAACTGAGCACTGTCTGGGCTGCCTGTGTCGCGCAGCGACACTCTACAGCCGTGTCATTCCATTGTTCCCAGGCTTAAAAAAGATACTGAAAGTGGTGGGCCAGATTCCTGAGATGCCTGACTGCCTGCCGCTGACAGAGAACACCCAGCTGACTGCCTCTGTCCTGCTAAATAAGCTCTACGATGACCTGCGCTGCGACCCGGAGCGCGACAACTACCGGGTGATCTGCGAGGAGTACATCAAGTGAGTCGGGGCTGCCCCGGTGCGGCCGAGGGGCCCAGGGCACAGGAGCAGGAGGTCCTGAGTCGGAGATGAAGCGCTCGCAATCCACTTAGGAACCAAACTGAGGCCCTGGGGGATAAATATTTGCTTGAGATCCAGCTGAATCCTTCTGCTGGGGTCCTTGAATCCTCACATTGTGCTCCAACCTGCTGATCACAGCCTTGGCAGGAGCTTGGGCTCAGCCCTGTCCCACACACCTCTACATTCAGCAGTGGAGCGTAGTTCCCAAACCGAGGGAGGACGTTCCCTGCCCAAGGGAGTGGGAACTATAAGCAACTGTTTCACATGCTGACTCCCTCTATCCTATGCAGGAGCAAGATTGACCCACAGGACATGGATAAGACGCTCCATGCCATCCAGATGGTGTCTGGAGTTCTGCAAGGGCCCTTTGACTTGGGCAACAAGCTGCTTGGCATGAAGGGAGTCATGGAGATGATGGTTGCCCTGTGTGGGTCCGAGAGGGAGATTGACCAGCTGGTGGCTGTGGAAGCCCTCATCCATGCCTCCACCAAGCTGAGCCGGGCGACCTTCATCATTTCCAATGGGGTGGCACTCCTGAAGGAGATCTACAAGAAGACCAAGAATGAGAAGATCAAAATCCGAGCCCTGGTGGTGAGAATGGCAGCCCCTGCCTCTGTTGCCTGCCAGGATTACCAGCCTACTTCTGGTCTGGGAGAGGGGGGAGAGCCTGGGAGCAGGTTTGGTTCACTTATCTCAGCTGTGGAATGACTGATGTTGCTTCCCCCTACAAGGAAGTGAGAGATGGCAGACCAGGACAACACAGGGATTATTTATAACTTTGAAGGAAAAACTAGTTAATCTTCATTTAGAGACATCCAATAAGAGCATAAAACCTCCCTTTGCTGTGCTATGAGCAGAAGGATCTACTGGGAATCAGAATGCTTCCTCTCTGTTAGCACTGACTTCACTCTTTAGAGATGGAAATAGGTTGGTTTGGGAGGGCAACACTAGAGGGTTAATGGGCCTTTCTCAGTGGTGTAACTGCTTCATCTTCCTCAGGGTCTCTGCAAGCTGGGCTCAGCAGGAGGTACAGACTATGGGCTGCGGCAGTTTGCTGAGGGCTCCACTGACAAGTTAGCCAAGCAGTGCCGAAAGTGAGTGATTTTACTTTTTTTCTGTTGCTCTATACCTTGCAAAATACAGTGTGTTCCCTTCCCAAGAGATCCTGCCCACATATTGCCTTCACTTACTGTGGCTGCCTGGCAGCTGATGGTGCCCCCAGAGCGACTGCACCAGGGGCAGGAGCTTTTCTCTGCCTGAAGCAGCCATATGTTCCTCTCGCCCCAATATCCAGAAAAGCTTGCTCGCTCCCTCCCTCCCTCCCTGCGACAGCAGCCATGGTGCCTCCCTCTTGGCTGCACCACCGTGGCCTAGTCAGGTGCAATATAGAATATGCACAAGGGCCTTCTGAAGGTGAATTTACCAGGTGAAGTGACCAAGGAAGTGGGATGAAGTTAGGAAGTGATTCAGTGTGTGATTATTCCTGCTGGCACTGGATTGCAAGGGATCACTTGTTTCACGTGATGGGGAAGGCAAAGCAGAGCTGAGCAGCTGTCTAGACTGTCTTCCCCAGCAGCACATAAATCCCTCAAGCTGGGCCGTGGAGGGAAGGTCATGTCTTAAGGGAAGCACCCACAGTCTTTAGGAGCTGCAGTAGAACCTGAGGGCCACGTTTGGGCCTGAAAGAGGCTCAGTATCTATTTTTCTCTCCTCCTCTCCCAGAGAGGTTAGTCCTGGCTCCCAAGATAAATGTGGCTTTTTTTTTCTCTTCCAGATGGTTGTGCAACACCAGCATTGACACCCGCACCAGGAAATGGGCTGTGGAAGGGATGGCATATCTAACGTTTGATGCAGATGTGAAAGATGACTTTGTTGAAGATGAGCCAGCCCTGCAGGCTATGTTTGAATTAGCCAAGGTCCATCTCCTTACTTTGTTCCCTCATTCGTCTGGTTAGCATCAGGCTCTCCCAGGTCTCCAGCTCCACACTGTCTCCTCAGGCAGGAGGAGCTATCACCCCAACCTCTCACCTCTACTTTGGCAAAACTGCAGCTTGAGAAAGGTTGTTTTACCTTTACTGTCAGCAACTGCATGAAAGCCAAAGGCACTGAGGTGTTGGCAGCATCTGATGGTGTCAATGGCCTGTTTGACCAAAAAAACTTTTGTTTTTCCCTGCTGTGGGCTATGAAGCTGGGGATCAGCCTAAGAACACTTCAGCTACTGCAAACCACCACAAGGGCAATTCTACAGGACCTGTTTCCTTGTCGTGTCCTCCTCACCCTCACAAGAGTTTTTATTTTTCTGTGCAGACAAGCGACAAGACAATCTTGTACTCCGTGGCTTCTGCACTGGTGAACTGTACCAACAGCTATGATACCAAGGAGCTGGTCCCAGAGCTGGTGCAGCTGGCAAAGTTCTCCAAGCAGCACGTTCCTGAGGAGCATCCGAAGGTAGGTTGTCTACAGCCGGGGAGCTGGCTTGGATCTGAAGACTTTCCTCGGTGCATCCATTGTCACAGACCTCAGGTCTCCTGTCTCTGAGGCTGAAATTGCTTTGCTCTCCAGCCAAGCGTGGCTGTAGTCGGCAGGATGGCACCTGCCAAGGGGCTGATCCCTTTCCATGTCCCCCCTCAGGACAAGAAGGATTTTGTCGTGAAGAGGGTGAAGCGACTGCTGAAAGCCGGTGTGGTCTCTGCCTTGGCCTGCATGGTGAAGGCAGACAGTGCCATCCTGACAGACCAGAGCAAGGAGCTCATCGCCAGGTGCCCTCATTGCTGCTGTGGGAGCCAGAAGTGCTGGCAGCCGCATGCCACCGGGCTGGGCACCGGGGCGGGCTCCCTGCCTTGTGGGGGTGCAATTCTGCCTGGGGGCAAGACAAAAGGGAGGAAAAAAGATGTAAAACCAAAGTTTTCCTTAAGCAGTGTGTTGCAAATCTACGTTCTGGCCTTCGAGCTGGCTCACAGGGCTGCCTTGCTAGGATGCATTTTGAATTTTTAACCCTCTGTCCTGGCTTGAGCTGGAATGCAGTTTCACTGATAGGCTTGGAATTTTTTATGGTGCCATTTGTTGCTTCCTCCTGGAGTGCAGTGGGTACTGGGTTAAACACCTGGTTAAAAACCTGTGGATTTTGCCCACCTGCAAACCTTAGTTCTCTTCCAGGAGGGAGGTGGGTTATTGCCTTCCTGTGTGGCTGTTGTGCCTGTTTCACTAAGTGGTGCTGTGCTTCTGCAGGGTTTTTCTTGCCTTGTGTGAAGATCCCAAGGACCGTGGGACTATTGTTGCTCAGGGTGGTGGAAAGGTGATTACTTTTATGTTTGTAGCCTGACCTGATGTACCATTAATGCCTGTTTGGAGCCTGCAACCTGTCTGCAGTGAGGGAAGGTGACACAAAAGCATCAGCTGTCTTGGTAGCCCCTGGGGCCCAGACTGACGCTCCAGCGCTCACAGCCAGAAAGCCAACCGTGTTCTGGGCTGCATCCAAAGCAGTGGGACCAGCAGGGCGAGGGAAGTGGGTTCTGCCCCTCTGCTTCGGTGAGACCTCACCTGGAGCCCTGCATTCAGTTCTGGAGTTCTGAGCACAGGAAGGACATGGATCTGATGGAGTGAGTCCAGATGAGGCCACGGAGATGATCCAAGGGCTGGAGCACCTCTGTACAAGGACAGACTGGAAGAGTTGGGGTTATTCAGCTTGGAGAAGAGAAGGCTTTGGGGAGACCTTAGAGCAGCCTCCCAGTACTGAAAGGGGCTCCAGGAAAGCTGGGGAGGGGCTCTTGGTCAGGGAGTGCAGGGATTTGATGAGGGGAATGGTTTTAAGCTGAAAGAGGGGAGACTGAGATTAGAGAGAAATGTTTTGCTGTGAGGGTGGGGAGGCTCTGGCCTAGGTTGTCTAGAGAAGGTGGCTGCCCCATCCCTGGAAGTGTTTAAGGCCAGGTTGGATGGGGCTTGGAGCCCCCTGATCCATTGGGAGGTGTCTCTGCCCACGGCAGGGGGGTCGGAACTGGATGTGCTCTAAGGTCCTTTCCAACCCAAACCCTTCCATGATTCTGTGGTTTCTTCAACAGATACATTTTTAGGATATTTTTAACTTATTCTGGTGTACTTAAGCCATCCTTTCCTGTGTGTCACTAGGCCCTGATACCTCTGGCTGTGGAAGGCACAGAAGTTGGCAAGATAAAAGCTTCTCATGCCCTAGCAAAAATTGCTGCTGTCTCCAATCCTGACATGGCATTCCCAGGGGAGAGAGTAAGCGTAAAAAAAATCAAAACCAACTTGATAATTCCTTTAGCAAATGAAAATTCCCAAGACCTGTGAGTTGGAAAAGCAGTAACATGACTTTTTCTCTTAGGTGTATGAGGTGGTGAGGCCCCTTGTCAGTCTGCTGAATACCGAGAGAGATGGCCTCCAGAATTATGAGGCTCTATTGAGTCTCACTAACTTTGCAGGAAGAAGTGATAAACTCCGGTTAGTTTAACTGCTTTTTCATGTTCTTTCTTCCCTAGGAGTGAATTTCAGTTCAACACTTTCCTTGTAGGCCTGTGAAGACTGGTTGGATTGAACTGCCTTTGGCAGAGCTACAGAGGTCTCAGAACTAAAAGATCATTAAATTAGCCAGGAAGAGGAGAATGGCATGTTTTCCTCTAGAAAGAGAAAAGACATGAACCTAATCTGCATTGGACAGGGAACAAACCACACGCCATGAGCTTCAGTGCTGCAGGCACTGATTTGTTTCAAGGCCTTCCCTGCCTACAGTTATTATTTTATAAGTTGGTTATTGCTTGTCCCATTATGTATTTCATTTGACTGTTCTTCAACGCAGGATGAAGATAGTGAAAGAGAGGGCCCTGCCAGATATTGAAAACTATATGTTTGAGAACCATGACCAACTTCGACAGGCAGCCACGGAGTGCATGTGCAACCTGGTGGTCAACAAGGAGGTAACACAACTCACTGGGCATCTCAAAGTCGGCTGCGTGCACCAGTTTGTGAGTCCCTGCCATGAGGCATTCCAGAATGGGTTGTCTATGGATATCCTGGCACTGTGGTTTTTCAGGTTCAGGAGCGGTTTGTGGCCGATGGCAATGACCGGCTGAAGCTGGTGGTGTTACTGTGTGGTGAGGATGATGAGAAAGTCCAGGTTGCGGCAGCAGGAGCCCTGGCCATGCTTACAGCAGCACAAAAGAAACTCTGCTTTAAGATGACTGAAGTGGTAAGACCCTAAGTCTGATTCTTGGCAGGTGCAAACAGACCCATGGGGGACCTGGCTCAGTCATGGAAATGGCTCTCAAAAGAAAGAGGTAGATAGTGAGGAACTTGGTGAAGTTGAGACCTGGTATGTGTGCTCCTGGTCCATCCCTGCACAAGGAAAACCAACCTGCCTTTATACCTGACTTCGTCTCAGAGCCGAGATGTTTCTGTATAGCTGTTCCTCAAGCTAAGTCTAGATGTGAGCTGTCAGCACAGTTAGGAAGGCAGAGTATCGCTCTATAGGCCTTTAAAGTTTCTGGTAAATAACCTAAAATCCAGAGCTTGTTTCACTCAGAAATGAGAAGAGTTTGATAGGTAACCTGTTGAGCTTTACAGATCCCCAGACATATCCCTTTCCTGCACAGACCAGTAGGTCCTGAGAATTCAGAGCCTGCATAGCTGAGTATCTGTGAAGAGCTGAGGTTGAGAGCTCATCAACCCTGTTGTGTTGCATACACGCTGATGTTGGGGCTTGTTAGAAAAACAATTATTAATTAAGCCAAAGGAGGGGGCTCAGGAAAATCAGTGGGGGGAGCGGGCAGTCTGCTGATCATCTCAGCTATTGTCAATACTCTGACCACGTTCTTTGCAGAGAGATTATGATGCAGCATAAACATGAAATGTGCTTCATGTGGTGCAAGTGCCATGAAAGCTCCTGACATTAGCGCTAACAAAAACAGGGTTCAAAGTTTGGAGTCAGGTTTCCTTAGTTAAAGAATCCAATAACTATACCTGACATGAAGAGGTGAGTCCCTGTGCTTCCTCCTGTTGAAGAATGCCTTGCCAAACTCACCTTCTTGGTTGAGGTATTCTTCTATTAATGATCAATCTCTCCCTTGAAGACCACCCAGTGGCTTGAAATCCTGCAGAGGCTCTGCTTGCATGATAACATGGAAGTCCAGCACCGAGGACTGGTCATCGCCTTCAACTTAATCAGTGCTGACAAAGAGCTGGCGAAGAAGCTGGTGGAGACGGAGCTCCTGGAGATCCTGACATATGTCAGCAAGCAGGAGGATGACCCCAAGAAGCAGCACATCATTAATGTAGCACGTGATTGCCTCACAAGGTGCATGGATTATGGGCTGATCAAACCTCTCTCTCGGGCATGAGGTAATGAACAGCACGAATAAAGGCTGAATGTTGGGGGTGGGGAAAAGCTACTGAGACCTGGAAAGGCCATGAGGAAAATCTAGTGCCATTGCCAAGGCACAGAATAGTTTGGGCACAACATTGGAGGAACAGAAACCCTACAAAGAAGTGAGACATTTGCCTGGGACATTTGGAAAGTGTCTATGTGAGTAATTCCCAGATGGTGTAAATCGTTTCTTTGCCCCCAGTCAGCTGATAATGATGGAAGCTTAGCGGAGTTGCTGTGAAAGAGTTGGTTATATTGGGACTCTGCCAGGGGGCTGTTGGAAGGGAACTCCACTGAGCTGACATCTGTTCTGTCTGCAGCTCCTGGTGCTTCTGGAATTTCTAGCAATAGTGGGCAGGTAGGGTTAAATGCCTTCTGTCCAGGTTGGGTTTTAGCTGTGTGCCTGTTTGTTCATTTCTGGTATTTTTAATCAGCCTTAAGCTGCGTGCCAAAGTGAGGACGGTGGGTCAACTCAATAAATCCACTACTTTGTTCCATGTGGAATTCCTGTTCTGCTTTTATTAAGCAAGTGGAGACTCTAAGGCAACTCCCACTATGCATCATACCTGGGAAGCTGGAATAACTGCTGCACACGTGCAAACTGTCCGGTGCTGCTCAACTGAACATGCAGCGTTGCCATGAAAGGCTGTGAGGAGGTGGCGCTGATGGGTTAAGTGAGGTTTGCACCAGGGCACAGCCTTTGGTTCAACAGGGAACACTGAAAATATCTCATTTATGGAAGAAGTGGAATGAGAAGCAAACACACCAGCTGGTCATCATGTTAAACTTTATATAATAAACATTTACATTCAAGCACAGTTTCTTTATGCCTGCTGGGGAGGAGACAAAAAATCACAGCCCCTTGCTTTAGTCCCCAGGGGGGAAGAAAATCTAAGCTTGTAGTAAATATAATCATACTCAGCCGTGATTTAAATGTGAATTAAAGTTTCCTGAAGTTAGAAAAGCAGAAATTTTTAAGCTAAAAGGCAGACTTCTGTGGAAGGTGATTCTAGCTGTGCACAAGGTCTTTAGAATCACGCTAGCAGGATACAGGACTGCTCTTCCCAATCAGATGAACCACAGGTCATTCTGTGGTGGGAAACAATACAGTTTGTTTTCAACCAGCCTTCAATTTTGGATACCCTGTTCTAGGAATTTTGGATCTGTCTTGCAAAAAAGCTTTGGCCCTAACTCTGCACAGGGAGCGTTCTCCAGCCAGCACATCTGGAACCAAAACAAACCCCCCCTTTATATCTAAGGGTGGTTATGCAAAGCTTTCCTTCTCCCACCAGAGCTCCTCTCTGGAGCAGCCAGGGGGTTCACACTGTTTGTTGCTGAGACTGAGTGGGGAAACTGCTTATGTAAAAGCCATTGAGTTGTGTTTCTTCACCAAAACGTGGACTGAAGGCCTCATTTTTACTTTCCTTGGTATCTGAATATAGGCTTCTGACTCTGGGTACCTGTGCTGTTTGGTAACTTTTCTGAGCAGTGTGATGAGTAAGGAAATGAGCTGGGGGAAGCCAGAATGTTTCCCCGTTCCTGTCTTGGCATGGTGGCTTTCACTTGACAATGCTCCTGCGTGCAGCCAAAGGCCAAGCACCAGGTTTTGCAGATCTTTGAAAGGAGCCTTCAGGGAACAACGGAATTCTAATAACATTCAAAGTATCTCTTCTCTGCATTACTGGAACCTTACATTTGATTTAAAACAGACTGTAGAGGCTTCCCAAGAATGCCTGGGCTTTTGGAAAGAACTGGTCATTGCAAAAGAAATCTTTCTAGTTCAGATAGAGAACAAAGCAGTTGCAAACGTGTATTTGTTGGTCTACCCAGGGCCTTGCTGGGATCCTGCATGGTTCCCTGTTCTCATTTATTAAATAACAAGTGGAGATTTAAATTAGCTCTGGATGCTACACAGACCAATATATTTCTTGCAATTTCCTTCTGAAATGGAAAGTATGGAGGAATAATGCCAAACACAATGCTTCGCTCTAAGCCAGAGAAACGACGGACACTGTCCACAACAATGTGCTCCTCTAGCCCTCCCTGCAGTTTTCCCAATGCTATGTTTGACCCGGACTGCTTCATTTCTGATGCCAGTATCCCTAGGTACGCTCTTACTTCTTCATCACTGTAGCACAGAATAGCGATGTCTGTCTTGGAGTAGCCATTTTTAAGATACGCACAACACCTTCGCACCACGTACCTGGCTATTCTGTTTCTGTCGAGGTTACGTACTGTTGTGATGCAGCCTTGCACAGCAGGAGCACATGTGGCTCTGCATAATAACATTTCCAGCCGTTGAGTGGGAATATTTAGGGTAGGGTTCTTTACGATCATTTCCATCTCTTCTTTTAGATAGCTGTAGATACTGCTAGCATTGCGAACCACTTTGGTTAGTGACTCAACAGGATCGTGCCATGCTGCTTCTGGGAGACCGGTTGGGAAGCTGTGACTTGTCTGTAAGTAGTCCAAGAAAATCCAGAAGAAGCCGGGCTCAGTGAGATCGGGTGATGAAGTCAGAGTCCAGGCTTTTTTATACCAATAACCTTCCCCTTCTTGGAAGTTCTGTGCTTCATCAATGATTATGTGCTTCACCTCCTTGAAGTCTGTCCTCAAAAAGGCTACTCTTGTCACAGCTTGGCAGATGTTTTTCCTCCTATAGAGGAGATACAAGTAGATTAAAAGCAATCTCTGCATTGCACACTACTGGTTATGCTTCATCAGAATGAAGTGAATGCCCATAACATTGAGGTCATTCATTTGTCGATGCTCAGGATGTTGCAGAAAGAACTTGAGTGTTACTAAAAATGCATCCCAACTACACATGCTTCATCCACACTCCCCACATCTCAACTATACACCTCAAATGCTATTTGGTGGACCAAATAGTTTATCAAATATATTGATCAGGATTCAGCTTTTTCAAAATGCTGGTGAAATAACAGGATGTTGACATGAATAACTGGAGAAAATACCGCACAAAATCTCTCAGAGGCTGGTTTTCACACACATAAAGAACTTGCTCTTGTCTGCACTGTAGCATAGTTCTTATTTTCTCTATGATCTTCAGGGCCACTACAGTTTTTCCTGTTCCTGGTAGACCATAAACATACAGCTTCTTAGTTTTGTGAAGATTTTCTGACAGCAGCTGGTACTGCTTGATGGTCAAGAGGTTCAAAAACTCAGAACCAACATGGTCACTTAAAAAGGACTTGAATGTCAGCAGAGCTATGGTGAGAGCATGCAAGAGGGCCTTCAAGTTGTCACTGTTGATTAGGCTGTAGTTTTGGGGATACATCTCTTGAACATTCAGATCCCATTCTTTTCCATAGTTAATATAGGGAGGCAAAACAAGTAGCTTTGGTATCACACACAGTTTCTGAAGGTAGCCCCCAGTGTTGACTAATTTCTCCTTTAGCTTCCAGGCTACGCCTCTTGAGTATTGAAACAGATGCTCTGAGATACAACACTTACAGACTGTGTAGAGGAGAGGTGGCCTGCCCTTGGCCACTAGGAGAACGTCACAAATTATGTCTCGGTTTTCTGACAAGCCGACCTCAACAGCCCAGCTTCTGGAAAACACCAGAACTCCCTCAGAAAGCTGCTCCAGTTGATTTTTCATTAAAATATCCAGCCCCGGATGCTCTTGGAGGAGATCTTGACTGAGTTTTTCTGGAGTATATATTATGCTGTGAGGTTTCACTAACAAGGCAAAGCAGGAGAAACAGTATTTGTACAAGATATGCAAATCCAGCTCTCTGAAATGATAAATTAATCTTGGTGAAAGGCTACAAATACAGACCATAGCTGCCTGAAATGTGTTTTTTGTTTGCTTCTTCAACATTTTCCTTAATCAGTCCCTGTGTTCCCAGATTCTTTTGCAAAGATTGCTTCGTCAGGGAATTCAATCCTCATCTACCCAGGTCTCAGTCTCCTTGCTAAAAATGCTCATGAAGGACCAGCTGTTGCCAACCTTGTTCAGGAGACTTGGTGGGTGAACAAAGAGACAACAGTGGCCCAGTACAAAAGCCCCTGGCACCCAGCTGATCTTGTAGTGCCGCAGAAATGCAGGGCTGTAACCGGCAGCAGATGTTGCACTCTGGTCCCAGCCCCAGTCACTTTATGTATTTACATTGGGCTGATTCCAGGTGACCTTTTCCTCCTCTCTTTCCCTGTTTTCATTGGATTGCGAAAAGACATTGACAGGGCTGTGCTTGGTCCCCAGAGTTCAACTCGCTGAGCTCCACCACGTGCACATATCAATAGCTGGCAAAAGATCAGTCCTTGGGAAAGGGGTCACCAGGCATTTAAATGCAACGTTGCTGTCAGATCTGCAAACTAGTTCCATCTCTTTCACCTGTTTAAAGAATATCTTCAAACTCATCTTTGACCTTGATCACGTCCTTGAGATTCATGCTGTAAACCTACCTGGCAGTGAAAACAACGTGCAGACCTACCTGGAAACAGTTGCTTACAAAGATCATCAACATTGTCGAGGCCCTGGTGTGAATAAACTGGCTTGGCGAGAGGTGGCCCCTCTGTCAGACTGAGCTCTAGCCTAAACGTCTCAGAAAACTTTGAAAGATCTGGAAAAAAAAGAAATAAAAATGTGATACAACAGGAGCATTTGCTGTCCCTCAGTGCAAGATGGCTCTTGCTGTCCTCATGCTGGTTTTAAATCTTTTGCTCTTCTTTAAAATAACAAATGCAATGCATAGACAGAAACCTTGCAACTCACATGGGCAGCAGCTGATCAGGAACAGAATGGGCTCAGGTCATGGACCACGTAGCTGTTCTTGGCTTCCTTATCTTATTAGCTGCTGCTGTGACCTTTGTCTCTAAGTGATAGCCCTTTCACTGCCCAAGAGTTGGCCAACAAATGATTTATCTCTCCATAGTTCTCAGCTTCCTAGGCTGGCTGCAGCTGTGGACAATGCAGGAAGGAAAGTAATTGCAATTGCCATGGACTACGGTAATAATATAAAAAAAAAACAGTTGGCCTGGGGTCAACTTGAGGCATGGAGAGCTCATGCTGCAAAAGCAGGCACTGACATTAATAAGCTGCCAGTCAACAGGACCTGCTGCAGCCTGAAGCAAGCATTAAGGAGTGTAAGCAGTGGAAAGACAGGGGTTTAGCAAGGACCTGAAACAGTCCAACTGGTTGGTTTGTTCAGGCCCCCAAAGAACACTGAAAAGCAGGTAAGACTGAGGCAAATGGCACTGCCAGACCAGGAGCAAGAAAATACGAGGAAATAGTGAAAATCGAAAGGGCTGTCGTGGCTCTTTTGGACCTGGATCGGTGTCGGTCATCCACGTAGCCCACTTGCCCACTTGTATTCTCCTGACGGTGCTGTCTTCCACTCGCCATGAGTCCGGGGCTTTGGAAAACACGACACAAGTAAATGGATGAATCTTCACTGCGCAGACGTAGCCACAGTGATCGCCAGCCTTGCAGTATACTTTGAAGATTTTGTGTTCATAGCTCATATTGTGTGTGTTTCCACTCCCGCAGAAATGGAAGACAGGTAATTTGTATCGCATGGACTCGATTAGGTTATTTAATTTTTGAAGGTCCTTCTCATCACTGCTGAATCCCTTCACTATGCTGTAATCATCCACACCGATCCATAAGTAACCCCCACTTGCATTTGCAAACCCAGCAATGTATTGAGGTAAGATCTCTGAAACACGAGTCATAAAATTGTCAGTTGAAAAGTCCTTAAATTCCACATTTCCTGACTCTGTGAACATGAGTTTCTCTCCTTGTTGCAGTTGGTCTCTATTAAACAACTTGGCAACAGTCTTGTTTATAACATCCATGTCTCCTTCAACAGCCCTTGTCTTCCTGATTTTCGCAGGTATCCCTGGGCTAAGCTCGCTTATGCCTTCCTTTTGCTTTTCTTTAAGGAACGAAAAAGCTTCCGCAGGGCTCACGCAGGAAAGAGAGGCACCACATTTTGTGTACAGCCCAGTACTCAGGCTACAGATTCGTGGATTTGCACTTGTAGAGGTTAAGGATGCATTTTCACTGCTGAAGGTTTTAACAAACATCAAGAGGTAATTATCTTGCTGTTCAACGTCCACATATTTTCTCCAGTCTGGAAACAAAAGAAGAGACCGAAAAATCTCTTCTAAATCTGGTCCGATCTTATCTCTCTCTAAGTTGTAGTTTTCGTTTTCAACCTCTACTCTTATGACACCCCCTCCAGAGTTCAACAAAGCACACACAGCACGGGCAAGAGTGTATTTCTGAGCTTGCTTTGGATTTTTTGGCATCTTTTTTCTTGCATTTTCACCAAAACATATTTTTTCGACACACAGAACCACTTCAGGATAGTTTGTTGACAAATTAACCTGGACCATCTGCAGTTGTTCATTGTCTTCAGGAGCCATTCTGGGCCTGAAATGATTGGAAAAAAAATTGCTCACCATTTATGCTGAAATGTCAATCTTCCAAAGACTCCCAAGAATGTTGTCTAAACAGCAGCCACCCTCTGAACAATAAAACACAGAGTCACAGAGATGAGAGCACCAGGGAGTTTCCTCCATTTCCAAAAGTGAGTGCTTCCTTAAAACCTAGATTTGCCCCCAGTGTCCAGGAGTTTATTTTTCTGCCCTTGAGCATGAAGGAGTGCAGCGACCTTGCTGCCATATGTCCCTTTGAACACAGAAGCAGCCTTAAATAGTTTCTTTACAGTCAGGCTTCTGGCTTCTTCAACACCGTCGCCTTACACGCTTCTGGGCTGCTTGGCCCCCTCCTCCCCCTGTAATGACTCAGAAATGCTGCGCCAAGCCTCACCTCCACCTTATGAATCCTGTAATTCTAGCAGTTAATAATCAATAAATAACAACTGGTTGGTGTAGTTTCAGCTGTGTTTGGCCAGTCTTGCTGTCAGCCGATTGCCACTTGGTGCTAAGAATGCAGGAAAATTCATTGAAATCATGGCAAACTGCAGCCGCATCAAATTTAAGCCAATTCCTTAAAATGAAATCCAGCTCCAGCCCCCTTACTACAAAACATACCTGTGGCACAAAAAGCTAAATGAAGTGTGCTTAGAAGAGATCTTGTTACAGGCGTGCAGCTTGTGTCCAGTAGCACAGGTTTGCCTTCTGTGTGGCCAAATACTGCGCCAGAGCTGCAGAGCACAAAAGCTTCAGCAAACATCTCCAGATCCGATAGAGCAGACAAGTTTCTTGCCTTGCCTGCTGCTCCTCTGAGTTAGCTCTGCTCCCCATAGGTCTGGGTTATGGTACAACTAAAGCAGCAAGGGTGTTAACGTGGGATAATTCTTGCTACCAGCTACAGGAATTTTCCCATCCAGTCCCACGAGGCCCCCTTTACCTTGCTGCAACAGGACAGTCTTGCTGACTGCTGCGATTTCAGACTCTCCAAGAGCGACAGCAAAAAGGAGTTACCCACCTCTTCTTCTTAGCTCATGGTTAAAGCATCCATATTTGAAACATCAGTTTTAAATCCTTAAATATTTAAGTCCCAGAATCTGCAGCAGAGATGGAGTACAAAGCACCTGGAGCGTGTTACCTGTCTTCTCCTCTGCCCCCTCCTGCTATTAAAATCGATGAGAAATGAAAGTGCTTCGTTGCTGGTTTCGTTTCTTCTCTGCTGGTTTTGTTTTGTTTGTTTCCTGTGACAAAGCACCAGTGACTGCAGCCTTCACTGGAACTTTCTAGCTCTAGCTGAAGTTCAAAACTGTTTTTTTCTGGAAGTCCAGCCCTCTGGAGCTATTACTTCCCTTCCCCTGGCACTTTTCCAGTGGCCAAAGTCTATCAGAGGAAAGAAACAATTTAAAAAAGTACCTTAGAAGAAATCCCTCAACTTACAGCATTTACCTACATCACTGCTTGTTCAGTCTGAAAGGTCAGTGTTAAACTTTTAAAGTTGCAAAGTCAGCGATAAAGTTCTGGGAGCTGGGCAGCAGGATAGGAAGCTAGAAAGTCCCATAAAGAAGGAATGGTCTGCATATCTTCATTTGCAATTTTTGGAACATGAGTTTCAATTTTCTTATTTGTTTGTACTGACAAAGCACATTAAACCAAATAATGTTATGCTGAAATCATGCCCATTTGCAACTTGCAGATGAAATAATTGACGTTTTAACCCATAACTCTCTCATAACCTTTTCCCATGAAGTAATCCATGCAGAGGGGTGCTTTGGAGCATCCTCAGTGTCACCCCCTTCCTTGGGGCAAAGTTCCAGTAAAGGCACTGAGATTGGGGCAACAGCAAGAGGACTGAGAGCAAGGAAGGTTGGGGACCTGACTGCAAAGCCTGGAGAAGTCTTGCACAGCGGTGGATGAGCATGTCCGGGGTACCGGCTCAACAAAGAGTATATTTTTTTGAGGGGAGATAAGAGACAATTAAATAGTGTGGAAAAAACGCAAGCTACTGCTAGAGCGTGGGAACCTCCTTGCGGAATGGGGGGGAAATAGGAACACGTTCTGTTTGTGGCAGGACCGCACCTTCAGGTACACCATGAAAACGCTTTTTAGCTTTTGATTCTATACAGAGTGAGTGCCCTGCTCCGGGGCGCACAGGGCAGCGCTGCACGTCCCGAGTGGCACAACCACGGCTCGAGCCGCGCTCAAGGGGCTCACCGGCCCGGCCCGACTCCCTTCGCCTGGGCGGGAAACGCTCACCCCGCCCCGAGCGCCCCCAACGTGCCTTTCTATTGGCTCCTGCCGACCCCGAGCGCTGCCATTGGCTGTCAGCTGCTGAGGGGCGGGGCAAGGTCGGGCAGCACCGCCTCGGCGTGTCCAGGGCTGCGTGAGCGGGGTAAGGGGGGGAGGGGGTGTCGTCCTTGAGGAAAGGGACTCTGAGAGGGCCCGGGGGGCAGCTGCGAGCAGGGGTGGGGTGAGGAAGGGGGCCTGAGGGGGGGCAAGTGGGG